>JAMPIV010015360.1:0-185000 GCA_024509875.1 Oreohelix idahoensis
TGTTGCAAATGACTATTTGGCTCCCAGTTCAGTGAGTGCAGTTCAGATCGCAGCGCAAACAGGCAACATTAGACAAATGTATGACGGTATAAAGAAAGCACTTGGCCCCCATAAAAGTAAGACGGCACCGCTAAAAACCATCAGCGGAGAGAAGCTAACCGCTAAGGGTAAGCAGATGGAGAGGTGGGTCGAGCACTACTCTGAGCTTTACGCTAGAGACAATACCGTTACGCCTGCAGCCCTTGATGGTGTCAACAGTCTGCCAACTATGGAGGAGCTGGATGCCGAACCAACATTAGAGGAACTCAGCAAGGCCATTGATAGCTTGGCCTCTGGCAAAGCACCAGGCAGTGATGGGATTCCTCCTGATTTAATCAATGCTGTAAGAGCACGCTATTACATCCCCTGCATAGGATGCTGTGCCAGTGCTGGGAAGAGACAACTATTCCTCAAGACATGCGAGATGCCAAGATTGTAACACTGTATAAATATAAAGGAGACAGAAGTGATTGCAATAACTACAGAGGCATCTCTCTTCTTAGTATTGTTGGTAAGGTTTTTGCCAAAGTCATCTTAATGCGACTACACAAGTTAGCTGAGCGCATATATCCAGAGTCACAGTGTGGATTCCGAGCTGGCAGATCAACAACAGACATGATCTTCTCTCTCCGCCAACTTCAGGAAAAATCAAGAGAGCAGAAAAGACCATTATATATCGCCTTTATAGACCTCACAAAAGCATTCGACCTGGTTAGTAGGGATGGACTCTTTAAAATCCTCCTGAAAATAGGCTGCCCTTCTAAAATGCTGGAAATGATAAAGTCATTCCATGACGACATGAAGGGAACAGTCCAATATGCTGGAAGCACGTCACAGCCCTTTGATATACGAAGTGGCGTTAAACAAGGCTGTGTTCTGGCTCCGACCCTCTTCGGAATCTTCTTTGCCTTACTCTTGAAACATTCATTCAGAGATGCAACTGAAGGAATATGCCTTCACACTAGATCAGATGGCCGTCTGTTTAATCTTTCAAGGCTTAAGGCAAAAACAAAAATCAGAAAGGTCACTATAAGAGACTTGTTGTTCGCTGATGATGCTGCAGTCGTCACTCAAAGCCAACAGGAGCTTCAGAGCTTGATGAATCGCTTCACTAAAGCATGCAAGGACTTTGGCCTCACAATAAGTCTAAAGAAAACGAATGTGCTGAGTCAGGATGTGGGTGCTGCACCAGTTATCACTATCGATAACTATGAATTGGCAGTGGTGCACCACTTCACATACCTAGGGTCTACCATCAATGACAAACTCTCACTGGATACAGAAATCGACAGCCGCATTGGCAAAGCTGCAGCTACCTTTGCCCGCCTCACATCGCGTGTTTGGGAAAACTCTAAACTCACAATGAAGACCAAAGCTGCGGTATATAATGCCTGCGTCACCAGCACACTCCTTTATGGCAGCGAGACCTGGACGACCTATGCTAAGCAAGACAGAAGGCTCAATACCTTCCATTTGCGGTGTCTACGCCGCATCCTCGGCATCTCGTGGAAAGATAAAGTGACAAATGTCGAGGTGTTGTTGTCATGAAATATTCTAATCCACATATATACATTATTAGGTAAATATGAAGCCTAACAAATAAAATTAATAAAGAGAAGAGCAATGGTAAAATAACAGTGCTGTCACAAAGAATGTACTCGAAATCCCCCTTGTTTTCTGCTTCGTCTGCAAATTGTAACGCTTTCACGTTGATATAAAAGCTTACTGTATTATTACCCGCCTTCTTCAATGAAACGTGTGCTGCATTTCTAAGAAAAACATTGAGACGTACTGCGTAATGACCTAAATTTTAAATTCCATTCATGTCTTTTTCTACATTACGTTACCAAAACGAACGAACAGATGGACAAAAGGATAGCGAGAAGGGAGAGGCAGAAAGCCGAACATTAAACACGCGTCGCGCGATACACAATTACTACTATCACGCGTGTTAGGCTACAAGCACTAACTTTTTTTCAGACGGACAGTGATAAAATACACTACCCTTTCCCAGAGTTAGGTTTATAAATCATAACAAACTCTTATTAGAAAAGACAACATTAGATGGGTTTACGTTTGAACACATAACAGTACCCAGACAGCACATCTTCGAAACAGGAGGTAGAAGAAATTGCATATTTTGAACGCAGCCACGTAGCTCCTTTAAATTAGTATTTTTGGGTTCCTTAGGGCTTGCTGACAAATAATATGTAAAACGTTACGCAAATAGTCCAGGAATTAATAAATTATACCCAAAATAAAATATTGGGGGTGCCTGACAGCATAAAATCATTTCTGCTCATAAGATTTTTTTTTAACGTGTTTGAAAAAAATTTACGTTACAGAAATAGCCTACCATGTAAACTTCAAATTGATTGGAGCGCAACAAATGAAAGCCTAACCACGATTGGTCGGGCTATAAATACTATCTTGGTTGTTAGGGGAGACGGGAAAAGATAACATTTTTTCAAACACTTGTCGAAACGTGGCTCATTGGCCAGTCTCGCTGATATACACACTTGGGAGCGTTAGTTCGAAACCACTTGTTTAAATACACTTGATAAAGCATCAGTGCGTTGAAGCCAGCTTATATTTGGCTCAATAAAAGCCTGGAAGATAAGCAGATGGAAATTTGTGCCAGTTTGTGCCAGAATTCATTGCTAATCAACGTATCTGTGTTTATTCGTATGAATTGTGGTAAGCTTGAACCATTTAATATCTTTTAATGAAAATTGAATGTGAATTGTTGATTTATGCCTGTATATATATGTGTAGTTCAGTGGCAAACGTGAGGTAAAGCCTAAAATGCTCCAGCCTGAACAGAGGGTGTCGGAGAGAAGTAAAACGGCATGGAATGGCCAAACAGTACACTGACACCTGGATGATTGACTAGAAAGAAATAATGCTGGAAGTGCAGAGGCGTAGTAACCATTAAGAAGGGTAATACTGGAATAAAGTATTTCAAATGAAGCTGACTGTTGGCCTAACGCTCTGAACGCAATGTTTGTGCTGTATTGTGATCAGTGTAAAAGAGAATATAAATTAGTTATGAAGTAGAAGGTACATCCTTCTTGATTTCAGGGACAGTGGTCTTGATGGTACTGAGCAGCATCTGGTCAGAGATTTGCTGAATCCAGAGTCGGACAGCATACTCCTTGGTCTTTTTAGCTATCAGTGAGGTGTCTCCTGAGCCCAGAGGAGAATTCGAGCAGAGGAGTCCTTTCCTGCCGCCATCACTCAAGATAAGCAGAGTTGGCCAGCTGAGCTCAACATTATGTCCCCTCATCTTGAAATAACTTTATAAAAATACTATTCAGAGGGGAATTTACTTGTCTTAAAATCAGGAACTGTGAACATCTCCAATACTAGTCCCTAAAGACAAACTATTGAAGTCATGATGACAAATACCAACAGAGCTTGAACAAAACAAAACCAGTATTACCTCATTTTACTACTACACAACTGACACACATAGAACATTTGTACTAATATATGTCACTACAATATTCATATTAAATACATTCTGTACATAACTTGTAATTTAAATTGATTGTGATTCCTGGTTCCCTTGTAGTTGAATCAGGACACATATTCATTCATGCCAGTAATGAATACATATTGTTATTCGAAAGTTTATCAGTGACTCTTTTAAGATATCTTTGTAGAGTGGTATATGTATGTGAGTGTCACAGTGTTGTCAAGAGTAGTGGATTAAATTAAATTGTTTATCTGTCTGTTGTTGTGACTTACACTTCACCATACTCATACCCTAGACACATAACGTAGCATCACACTATTCCAGAATAATTCTGACTGAGATATATAGATATGTGGTAGCAAGTAAGGTTATCTATAATACACTACTCTTAATAGATATAGATACCTTCACAGCTGATCTCAGTCAGTACACTAAGTTCCCTATAAGTATTTATAACTTCCCACTTCACCACATATATTGGGGTCTCGCTCTTGGGATTTTGAATCTTTAACTATTAAAAATATTGGGGGTAATTCACTTCAGGGAATATAAGAATTAAAAGGTATCCTTGGGTGGAATTAAATAAGGTTGAGCTCACGGTGCCTGTGTTGTCCATTAGAGATTGAATTGTTGGTTAGACATTATAAAAATTTACCTGATAGACAATGGCGGACCTGGCCAAATTTCGATCTGCTGCGGTTCAGACTGCAAAAGAGTTAGGATTAGATGGGCAAGTTATGGTTGCCTATGTTACGACGGAATGTGACAAATTTATTGAACGCGAAGAAAGAAGATTAGAAAAAGAAGCCGAAAGAAGGTTAGAGGCTGAAAGGGAAATTAAGAGGTTGCAGATTGAGGCTGACAAAGAGGCTAAGAAATTGGAAGCAGAAGAAAGAAGATTGACTGCCGAGAGGGAAGACAAGAAATTAGCTGCAGAAAGGGAAGCAGAAGATAAAAGATTACAAAGGGAACATGAGTTACGACTAAGGGAGTTGGAGTTTCAAGGCCATGCTCCTGAAAATGGTGCCAGTCCTTTTGCCTCTGATGCTACGGTTACTCAAGGAGCCTCAATCTCAGCTATGAATTTTCATTTAGATCATTTTGTTGAGAAAGACGATGATATTGAGAGCTATATAAATAGGTATGAGCTATTAGCTACCACGTATGGGTTGGAGAGAGAAAGGTGGAGCTTAAAGTTATCTCAGGGACTTCGTGGGGCAGCTTATGAAGTTTTTGCAAAAATGAGCAGAGGTGATCAGGAAAATTATGACATGCTAAAGCAGGCTCTTTTGTTAAGGTATGAAAAGAATGCAGAGTTTTACAGGAAAAAATTTAGGAATGCTAAACTACTGTCAGGTGAAACCTATCACCAGTTCTCTGCACGAATCGAGACATACTTGGAGAAATGGACTTCTCTGGGAAAACCCAAGATCTTAAGGAAATGGTCCTTATAGAGCAACTAAGAGAGTCCATGGCTCCAGACCTGAGAAAGTTTCTCATGGAACAAGGTGCAGAGAGGCTGGATGAGTTGCTAAATGTTGCTGAAAGGTATCAAGCAGCTCAAGCAGAGGTAACAGGTAATAAAAAGAAACAGGTGGACAACTTTAGGGCACCACAGAACTTTAATAAATTTGATCCTAGGGATCAAAATAAAGGTAAGCACCAATTTGATAGGCCACGGTATGACAATAAAAATAAATTCCCACAATTCGATGAAAGGAAATATAATGAAAGAAAATCTTTCAACCAAGGAAAAAGGTGGTGTAAGAATTGTCAGATGGACAATCATGACACTGACCGTTGCAGAAGGAAACCTGTGTATATGGCAACCCTTCAGGTCAGGTCGACCTCAAGACAGGAGGAGGATATTATGTTAGATACCACTCCAGAAGAGATGAGGAAGGCACAGGCTGGGGATAAACACTCAAGCCTTGTTTCAGAAAATTGTCAACTTGTCATACAACTCCAGGCAAGGGAGATTTTTACATGAAAAACAAGTTGATGTATAGGAAGACTGGAGCTAGATCCAATGGTCACGGACAGCTGGTTCTTCCAAAAAGATACAGGACAGACTTAATAAGGAGTCTACATGTGAAACCAGATGGGGACCATGAGAAAATAGGTACCATCATTCAAAAGGTGGCTCACAATTATTATTGGCCCAAAGCAAGATGGGACATTGAGAATTTTGTAGAAAGGTGTAGCATAGCACATGAGGGAACACCCACAAGTGGGAACATGGATCAGGACCTGGACACGCCACGGGGCAAAATCAGGCCTGACAATAAAAGGAAAAATAAATTTGATAAAGTGGACCAAATGGAATGGGAAGCCCCTTTTCACGGACAAGCTTCACTTAACTGTTTTACAATGGCCACTATGCGGAGAGTGCAAAAAGATGTCTTACCCCAGGATAAGCCGAAAATCCCTCAATCGGACTTAAACAAACTGGAGGAAGAGGATGTAGAGAGGAAATCTCTCATCAAGAATTTTAAGAGGGGAGAAAGCCCCAAAAGAAAAATTGGTAGCGGTCGTTTTGTGAATGATAATTCTGGGAGGAAAAATCATCACTATAAAGCTTAGAGTGGAAGAGACCATACCGGTGCATGGACAAATAGGTCCACACAATTAAAGGTCCATATGTAGCTTTGTTAAGAACGTGGACTGATGAAAAGGCAGAGGAAAACATTACATCTTCATACCAATATGTGAATGAGCTGACCACTCGGTTGAAAACTGGCTGGAAACTTGCCAATGAAAATTTGAAACAAGCCAGGAAGAAACATGCTGCCTATTATAACAGGAAGGCGAAAGACAGAAATTTGGCTGTGGGAGAGAAGGTACTGCTTCTTTTGCCCGGGAGTCAGAATAAGTTACAAATTGGATGGCAGGGTCCATATACAGTTCTAGAGAAGGTGTCTAGAACAAATTATAAGATAGATAAGAAGGGGAAAGAAAAAATCTATCATGTGAATCTCCTGAAGAAATATTTGGAAAGAGAACATCAGGAAGAGACACACTTGTTGACCTTGTCCATCGCCATGGAGATGAAAAAGGAACCACTTTCATCATTTGAATATCCATTACACCCCTGTGAGACAGCAGCACAGGTGAAAATCAGTACACATTTAACGAAAACTCAGAAAGAGAGAGTGCAACAGGTTCTAAATAATCATGCAGAGGTGTTAACAGACCGACCAGGGCATACAAACCTATTGGAATATGATATGAAACTCATAGACTCCACACCTGTCTGTATGAAACCATATTCGATTCCGTTTGCTAAGGAAAAAGCTTTGAAGGAAGAGATAGACTATCTATTGAAGGAAGGAATTATTTCGCACAGTGAATCTTCGTATAGTTCCGGTGTTGTACTCTTAAGGAAGCCCTCTGGAGAACATAGACTCTGTATAGATTACCGGAGACTGAATGCTATTACAGAAGGACAGGTGGATCCATTGCCGGATACAAATCAGCTGTTTGCCAGACTAAATAAAGCTAAATATTTCTCAAAAGTGGATCTGAGTAAAGGATACTATCAGATTCCAGTAAAGCCTGAGGTTAGACCATACCTAGCTTTTAGTACCTCAGAAGGACACTATGAGTTTAATAGATTGCCATTTGGATTGAAGAATGCGCCTAGTGTCTTCTCTAGAATGATGAGAAAATTATTGGATCCTCTGAATAATCCCTGTATAACAAATTTTATGGATGATATCCTTATAGCAACAGAAACATTTGAGGAACACATTGACTCTCTGAACATGCTGTTTGATCGACTTAGGGAGGCAAATTTAACAGCCCGACCAACCAAATGTTGCGTTGGATGTAAAGAATTGGAATTTTTGGGACACACAGTTTATCAGGGAAACATGACCCCTGACCCAAAGAATTTAGAGAAACTACAGAAAGCCCCGAGACCACAAACCAAGAAGGACGTGAGATCCTTTGTCTCATTATGTGGTTTCTACCAGAAGTATATCAAAAACTTTAATTCCATATGTGCACCTTTAACGGAATTGACACGTAAAGGACTTCCAGATCGCATTACATGGACACCACAATGTGAAATGACTTACCAAGAATTGAAGGAAAAGCTCACAAGTAAACCCATTTTGAAATTACCTGACTTAAGTCAAGAATTCATAGTAAGGACGGATGCAAGTAATATTGGGTTAGGTGCAACTTTACTACAGAAATCAGATGCATTGGATGGGGAATTAAGCCCAGTGGCATATGCTAGCAGAAAGTTGAATAAAGCTGAAATCAACTACTCAACTAGCGAAAAAGAATGTCTTGCAGTAATATGGGCAATAAAGAAATTCAATATTTATCTATATGGGAAGGCATTTAAGTTGCAAACTGACCACAAACCTTTATCGTTCTTAGCACAGGCTAAGCATGAGAACTCTAGGTTACTCCGATGGTCTTTGCTTCTGGCTCCATATAATTTTAGCATTGAATATATATCTGGAAAAAACCAATCTGGGAGCGGATTTTTTAAGCCGCCATCCGTGTGATGAGAATCACCGTAAACCCCAGAAATAATAATAAATTTCTATATGTGTATATAGAATAAAGGACTGACATATAATGTCTGTTTTAAGAGGGGAGGTGTCATGAAATATTCTAATCCACATATATAAATTATTAGGTAAATATGAAGCCTAACAAATAAAATTAATAAAGAGAAGAGCAATGGTAAAATAACAGTGCTGTCACAAAGAATGTACTCGAAATCCCCCTTGTTTTCTGCTTCGTCTGCAAATTGTAACGCTTTCACGTTGATATAAAAGCTTACTGTATTATTACCCGCCTTCTTCAATGAAACGTGTGCTGCATTTCTAAGAAAAACATTGAGACGTACTGCGTAATGACCTAAATTTTAAATTCCATTCATGTCTTTTTCTACATTACGTTACCAAAACGAACGAACAGATGGACAAAAGGATAGCGAGAAGGGAGAGGCAGAAAGCCGAACATTAAACACGCGTCGCGCGATACACAATTACTACTATCACGCGTGTTAGGCTACAAGCACTAACTTTTTTTCAGACGGACAGTGATAAAATACACTACCCTTTCCCAGAGTTAGGTTTATAAATCATAACAAACTCTTATTAGAAAAGACAACATTAGATGGGTTTACGTTTGAACACATAACAGTACCCAGACAGCACATCTTCGAAACAGGAGGTAGAAGAAATTGCATATTTTGAACGCAGCCACGTAGCTCCTTTAAATTAGTATTTTTGGGTTCCTTAGGGCTTGCTGACAAATAATATGTAAAACGTTACGCAAATAGTCCAGGAATTAATAAATTATACCCAAAATAAAATATTGGGGGTGCCTGACAGCATAAAATCATTTCTGCTCATAAGATTTTTTTTTTAACGTGTTTGAAAAAAATTTACGTTACAGAAATAGCCTACCATGTAAACTTCAAATTGATTGGAGCGCAACAAATGAAAGCCTAACCACGATTGGTCGGGCTATAAATACTATCTTGGTTGTTAGGGGAGACGGGAAAAGATAACATTTTTTCAAACACTTGTCGAAACGTGGCTCATTGGCCAGTCTCGCTGATATACACACTTGGGAGCGTTAGTTCGAAACCACTTGTTTAAATACACTTGATAAAGCATCAGTGCGTTGAAGCCAGCTTATATTTGGCTCAATAAAAGCCTGGAAGATAAGCAGATGGAAATTTGTGCCAGTTTGTGCCAGAATTCATTGCTAATCAACGTATCTGTGTTTATTCGTATGAATTGTGGTAAGCTTGAACCATTTAATATCTTTTAATGAAAATTGAATGTGAATTGTTGATTTATGCCTGTATATATATGTGTAGTTCAGTGGCAAACGTGAGGTAAAGCCTAAAATGCTCCAGCCTGAACAGAGGGTGTCGGAGAGAAGTAAAACGGCATGGAATGGCCAAACAGTACACTGACACCTGGATGATTGACTAGAAAGAAATAATGCTGGAAGTGCAGAGGCGTAGTAACCATTAAGAAGGGTAATACTGGAATAAAGTATTTCAAATGAAGCTGACTGTTGGCCTAACGCTCTGAACGCAATGTTTGTGCTGTATTGTGATCAGTGTAAAAGAGAATATAAATTAGTTATGAAGTAGAAGGTACATCCTTCTTGATTTCAGGGACAGTGGTCTTGATGGTACTGAGCAGCATCTGGTCAGAGATTTGCTGAATCCAGAGTCGGACAGCATACTCCTTGGTCTTTTTAGCTATCAGTGAGGTGTCTCCTGAGCCCAGAGGAGAATTCGAGCAGAGGAGTCCTTTCCTGCCGCCATCACTCAAGATAAGCAGAGTTGGCCAGCTGAGCTCAACATTATGTCCCCTCATCTTGAAATAACTTTATAAAAATACTATTCAGAGGGGAATTTACTTGTCTTAAAATCAGGAACTGTGAACATCTCCAATACTAGTCCCTAAAGACAAACTATTGAAGTCATGATGACAAATACCAACAGAGCTTGAACAAAACAAAACCAGTATTACCTCATTTTACTACTACACAACTGACACACATAGAACATTTGTACTAATATATGTCACTACAATATTCATATTAAATACATTCTGTACATAACTTGTAATTTAAATTGATTGTGATTCCTGGTTCCCTTGTAGTTGAATCAGGACACATATTCATTCATGCCAGTAATGAATACATATTGTTATTCGAAAGTTTATCAGTGACTCTTTTAAGATATCTTTGTAGAGTGGTATATGTATGTGAGTGTCACAGTGTTGTCAAGAGTAGTGGATTAAATTAAATTGTTTATCTGTCTGTTGTTGTGACTTACACTTCACCATACTCATACCCTAGACACATAACGTAGCATCACACTATTCCAGAATAATTCTGACTGAGATATATAGATATGTGGTAGCAAGTAAGGTTATCTATAATACACTACTCTTAATAGATATAGATACCTTCACAGCTGATCTCAGTCAGTACACTAAGTTCCCTATAAGTATTTATAACTTCCCACTTCACCACATATATTGGGGTCTCGCTCTTGGGATTTTGAATCTTTAACTATTAAAAATATTGGGGGTAATTCACTTCAGGGAATATAAGAATTAAAAGGTATCCTTGGGTGGAATTAAATAAGGTTGAGCTCACGGTGCCTGTGTTGTCCATTAGAGATTGAATTGTTGGTTAGACATTATAAAAATTTACCTGATAGACAATGGCGGACCTGGCCAAATTTCGATCTGCTGCGGTTCAGACTGCAAAAGAGTTAGGATTAGATGGGCAAGTTATGGTTGCCTATGTTACGACGGAATGTGACAAATTTATTGAACGCGAAGAAAGAAGATTAGAAAAAGAAGCCGAAAGAAGGTTAGAGGCTGAAAGGGAAATTAAGAGGTTGCAGATTGAGGCTGACAAAGAGGCTAAGAAATTGGAAGCAGAAGAAAGAAGATTGACTGCCGAGAGGGAAGACAAGAAATTAGCTGCAGAAAGGGAAGCAGAAGATAAAAGATTACAAAGGGAACATGAGTTACGACTAAGGGAGTTGGAGTTTCAAGGCCATGCTCCTGAAAATGGTGCCAGTCCTTTTGCCTCTGATGCTACGGTTACTCAAGGAGCCTCAATCTCAGCTATGAATTTTCATTTAGATCATTTTGTTGAGAAAGACGATGATATTGAGAGCTATATAAATAGGTATGAGCTATTAGCTACCACGTATGGGTTGGAGAGAGAAAGGTGGAGCTTAAAGTTATCTCAGGGACTTCGTGGGGCAGCTTATGAAGTTTTTGCAAAAATGAGCAGAGGTGATCAGGAAAATTATGACATGCTAAAGCAGGCTCTTTTGTTAAGGTATGAAAAGAATGCAGAGTTTTACAGGAAAAAAATTTAGGAATGCTAAACTACTGTCAGGTGAAACCTATCACCAGTTCTCTGCACGAATCGAGACATACTTGGAGAAATGGACTTCTCTGGGGAAAACCCAAGATCTTAAGGAAATGGTCCTTATAGAGCAACTAAGAGAGTCCATGGCTCCAGACCTGAGAAAGTTTCTCATGGAACAAGGTGCAGAGAGGCTGGATGAGTTGCTAAATGTTGCTGAAAGGTATCAAGCAGCTCAAGCAGAGGTAACAGGTAATAAAAAGAAACAGGTGGACAACTTTAGGGCACCACAGAACTTTAATAAATTTGATCCTAGGGATCAAAATAAAGGTAAGCACCAATTTGATAGGCCACGGTATGACAATAAAAATAAATTCCCACAATTCGATGAAAGGAAATATAATGAAAGAAAATCTTTCAACCAAGGAAAAAGGTGGTGTAAGAATTGTCAGATGGACAATCATGACACTGACCGTTGCAGAAGGAAACCTGTGTATATGGCAACCCTTCAGGTCAGGTCGACCTCAAGACAGGAGGAGGATATTATGTTAGATACCACTCCAGAAGAGATGAGGAAGGCACAGGCTGGGGATAAAACACTCAAGCCTTGTTTCAGAAAATTGTCAACTTGTCATACAACTCCAGGCAAGGGAGATTTTTACATGAAAAACAAGTTGATGTATAGGAAGACTGGAGCTAGATCCAATGGTCACGGACAGCTGGTTCTTCCAAAAAGATACAGGACAGACTTAATAAGGAGTCTACATGTGAAACCAGATGGGGACCATGAGAAAATAGGTACCATCATTCAAAAGGTGGCTCACAATTATTATTGGCCCAAAGCAAGATGGGACATTGAGAATTTTGTAGAAAGGTGTAGCATAGCACATGAGGGAACACCCACAAGTGGGAACATGGATCAGGACCTGGACACGCCACGGGGCAAAATCAGGCCTGACAATAAAAGGAAAAATAGATTTGATAAAGTGGACCAAATGGAATGGGAAGCCCCTTTTCACGGACAAGCTTCACTTAACTGTTTTACAATGGCCACTATGCGGAGAGTGCAAAAAGATGTCTTACCCCAGGATAAGCCGAAAATCCCTCAATCGGACTTAAACAAACTGGAGGAAGAGGATGTAGAGAGGAAATCTCTCATCAAGAATTTTAAGAGGGGAGAAAGCCCCAAAAGAAAAATTGGTAGCGGTCGTTTTGTGAATGATAATTCTGGGAGGAAAAATCATCACTATAAAGCTTCAAGTGGAAGAGACCATACCGGTGCATGGACAAATAGGTCCACACAATTAAAGGTCCATATGTAGCTTTGTTAAGAACGTGGACTGATGAAAAGGCAGAGGAAAACATTACATCTTCATACCAATATGTGAATGAGCTGACCACTCGGTTGAAAACTGGCTGGAAACTTGCCAATGAAAATTTGAAACAAGCCAGGAAGAAACATGCTGCCTATTATAACAGGAAGGCGAAAGACAGAAATTTGGCTGTGGGAGAGAAGGTACTGCTTCTTTTGCCCGGGAGTCAGAATAAGTTACAAATTGGATGGCAGGGTCCATATACAGTTCTAGAGAAGGTGTCTAGAACAAATTATAAGATAGATAAGAAGGGGAAAGAAAAAATCTATCATGTGAATCTCCTGAAGAAATATGTGGAAAGAGAACATCAGGAAGAGACACACTTGTTGACCTTGTCCATCGCCATGGAGATGAAAAAGGAACCACTTTCATCATTTGAATATCCATTACACCCCTGTGAGACAGCAGCACAGGTGAAAATCAGTACACATTTAACGAAAACTCAGAAAGAGAGAGTGCAACAGGTTCTAAATAATCATGCAGAGGTGTTAACAGACCGACCAGGGCATACAAACCTATTGGAATATGATATGAAACTCATAGACTCCACACCTGTCTGTATGAAACCATATTCGATTCCGTTTGCTAAGGAAAAAGCTTTGAAGGAAGAGATAGACTATCTATTGAAGGAAGGAATTATTTCGCACAGTGAATCTTCGTATAGTTCCGGTGTTGTACTCTTAAGGAAGCCCTCTGGAGAACATAGACTCTGTATAGATTACCGGAGACTGAATGCTATTACAGAAGGACAGGTGGATCCATTGCCGGATACAAATCAGCTGTTTGCCAGACTAAATAAAGCTAAATATTTCTCAAAAGTGGATCTGAGTAAAGGATACTATCAGATTCCAGTAAAGCCTGAGGTTAGACCATACCTAGCTTTTAGTACCTCAGAAGGACACTATGAGTTTAATAGATTGCCATTTGGATTGAAGAATGCGCCTAGTGTCTTCTCTAGAATGATGAGAAAATTATTGGATCCTCTGAATAATCCCTGTATAACAAATTTTATGGATGATATCCTTATAGCAACAGAAACATTTGAGGAACACATTGACTCTCTGAACATGCTGTTTGATCGACTTAGGGAGGCAAATTTAACAGCCCGACCAACCAAATGTTGCGTTGGATGTAAAGAATTGGAATTTTTGGGACACACAGTTTATCAGGGAAACACGACCCCTGACCCAAAGAATTTAGAGAAACTACAGAAAGCCCCGAGACCACAAACCAAGAAGGACGTGAGATCCTTTGTCTCATTATGTGGTTTCTACCAGAAGTATATCAAAAACTTTAATTCCATATGTGCACCTTTAACGGAATTGACACGTAAAGGACTTCCAGATCGCATTACATGGACACCACAATGTGAAATGACTTACCAAGAATTGAAGGAAAAGCTCACAAGTAAACCCATTTTGAAATTACCTGACTTAAGTCAAGAATTCATAGTAAGGACGGATGCAAGTAATATTGGGTTAGGTGCAACTTTACTACAGAAATCAGATGCATTGGATGGGGAATTAAGCCCAGTGGCATATGCTAGCAGAAAGTTGAATAAAGCTGAAATCAACTACTCAACTAGCGAAAAAGAATGTCTTGCAGTAATATGGGCAATAAAGAAATTCAATATTTATCTATATGGGAAGGCATTTAAGTTGCAAACTGACCACAAACCTTTATCGTTCTTAGCACAGGCTAAGCATGAGAACTCTAGGTTACTCCGATGGTCTTTGCTTCTGGCTCCATATAATTTTAGCATTGAATATATATCTGGAAAAAACCAATCTGGGAGCGGATTTTTTAAGCCGCCATCCGTGTGATGAGAATCACCGTAAACCCCAGAAATAATAATAAATTTCTATATGTGTATATAGAATAAAGGACTGACATATAATGTCTGTTTTAAGAGGGGAGGTGTCATGAAATATTCTAATCCACATATATAAATTATTAGGTAAATATGAAGCCTAACAAATAAAATTAATAAAGAGAAGAGCAATGGTAAAATAACAGTGCTGTCACAAAGAATGTACTCGAAATCCCCCTTGTTTTCTGCTTCGTCTGCAAATTGTAACGCTTTCACGTTGATATAAAAGCTTACTGTATTATTACCCGCCTTCTTCAATGAAACGTGTGCTGCATTTCTAAGAAAAACATTGAGACGTACTGCGTAATGACCTAAATTAATCCTATCATTAATTATATTACGTTACCAAAACGAACGAACAGATGGACAAAAGGATGGCGAGAGGGGATGGCTGGAAATCAGGAACGCATGCAACACGCGACGCGCGATATACAAATGCTGGCATCACGCGTGTAAGTCTACAAGCACTAACTTTTTTTCAGACGGACAGTGATAAAATACACTACCCTTTCCCAGAGTTAGGTTTATAAATCATAACAAACTCTTATTAGAAAAGACAACATTAGATGGGTTTACGTTTGAACACATAACAGTACCCAGACAGCACATCTTCGAAACAGGAGGTAGAAGAAATTGCATATTTTGAACGCAGCCACGTAGCTCCTTTAAATTAGTATTTTTGGGTTCCTTAGGGCTTGCTGACAAATAATATGTAAAAACGTTACGCAAATAGTCCAGGAATTAATAAATTATACCCAAAATAAAATATTGGGGGTGCCTGACAGCATAAAATCATTTCTGCTCATAAGATTTTTTTTTAACGTGTTTGAAAAAAAATTTACGTTACAGAAATAGCCTACCATGTAAACTTCAAATTGATTGGAGCGCAACAAATGAAAGCCTAACCACGATTGGTCGGGCTATAAATACTATCTTGGTTGTTAGGGGAGACGGGAAAAGATAACATTTTTTCAAACACTTGTCGAAACGTGGCTCATTGGCCAGTCTCGCTGATATACACACTTGGGAGCGTTAGTTCGAAACCACTTGTTTAAATACACTTGATAAAGCATCAGTGCGTTGAAGCCAGCTTATATTTGGCTCAATAAAAGCCTGGAAGATAAGCAGATGGAAATTTGTGCCAGTTTGTGCCAGAATTCATTGCTAATCAACGTATCTGTGTTATTCGTATGAATTGTGGTAAGCTTGAACCATTTAATATCTTTTAATGAAAATTGAATGTGAATTGTTGATTTATGCCTGTATATATATGTGTAGTTCAGTGGCAAACGTGAGGTAAAGCCTAAAATGCTCCAGCCTGAACAGAGGGTGTCGGAGAGAAGTAAAACGGCATGGAATGGCCAAACAGTACACTGACACCTGGATGATTGACTAGAAAGAAATAATGCTGGAAGTGCAGAGGCGTAGTAACCATTAAGAAGGGTAATACTGGAATAAAGTATTTCAAATGAAGCTGACTGTTGGCCTAACGCTCTGAACGCAATGTTTGTGCTGTATTGTGATCAGTGTAAAAGAGAATATAAATTAGTTATGAAGTAGAAGGTACATCCTTCTTGATTTCAGGGACAGTGGTCTTGATGGTACTGAGCAGCATCTGGTCAGAGATTTGCTGAATCCAGAGTCGGACAGCATACTCCTTGGTCTTTTTAGCTATCAGTGAGGTGTCTCCTGAGCCCAGAGGAGAATTCGAGCAGAGGAGTCCTTTCCTGCCGCCATCACTCAAGATAAGCAGAGTTGGCCAGCTGAGCTCAACATTATGTCCCCTCATCTTGAAATAACTTTATAAAAATACTATTCAGAGGGGAATTTACTTGTCTTAAAATCAGGAACTGTGAACATCTCCAATACTAGTCCCTAAAGACAAACTATTGAAGTCATGATGACAAATACCAACAGAGCTTGAACAAAACAAAACCAGTATTACCTCATTTTACTACTACACAACTGACACACATAGAACATTTGTACTAATATATGTCACTACAATATTCATATTAAATACATTCTGTACATAACTTGTAATTTAAATTGATTGTGATTCCTGGTTCCCTTGTAGTTGAATCAGGACACATATTCATTCATGCCAGTAATGAATACATATTGTTATTCGAAAGTTTATCAGTGACTCTTTTAAGATATCTTTGTAGAGTGGTATATGTATGTGAGTGTCACAGTGTTGTCAAGAGTAGTGGATTAAATTAAATTGTTTATCTGTCTGTTGTTGTGACTTACACTTCACCATACTCATACCCTAGACACATAACGTAGCATCACACTATTCCAGAATAATTCTGACTGAGATATATATAGATATGTGGTAGCAAGTAAGGTTATCTATAATACACTACTCTTAATAGATATAGATACCTTCACAGCTGATCTCAGTCAGTACACTAAGTTCCCTATAAGTATTTATAACTTCCCACTTCACCACAGTTGTCACGTGCTGGCCTTCAAAGTATGTATACGCTGCTTAGACAGCGCAGACTTCGTTGGCTTGGCCATGTTCGCCGCATGGAAGATGGTCGCATCCCAAAAGATATCTTCTACGGACAATTAGCAGATGGCAAGAGAACAGTTGGGCGACCACAGCTGAGGTTTAAAGATGTTTGCAAGAGAGATATGAGGGCGCTGGACATGGATCCAGCAACATGGGAGGATGAAGCTGCCGATCGCACTAATTGGCGATACTATTTACGGCGCCACCTCAGATTGGGCGAAGAGAGGCTCACACAAGAAGCAGAGGTGAGGAGAAAACGTCGAAAGAAGCACCAGGAAAATAAGCAGCTGAGGGCTGCCACCTCAAGGGCGCATTCCCATAGTCAGTTATGACTGAAGGGGCTATTATTATTACTATATCCTTTTATTCCCACGTATTACTTTAAGCATTAATTTAAAGGCATGCAACATTATAAAGTTAACATAACAGCATTCATTTACAGTATACAATCATAATAAAAAATGAGTAGGTTTTTTGTTTTTAAATAAACAAGATAGTGACTGAAGAAAAATAATAATAATAAATATAAAATAAAATAATATAAACAAAACATAAAATAAATAAGTTATGTATACAGACACTCACTTATGCGGTCAAAACGTCTCATCTGTAGTATTTTTTAATGTGCCATCAATCCTCAATACAACAATTACAAAAACACATTCTCGCTTACATCCATACATTCTTGGCGGAAATTGAAATAATAATAATAATAATAACACTTTCTTGCGCACTTCTGTAGCAGAAAAAGTCTTTCAGCAGTTTAAAAAAAAAAAAATTAATAAAAATAAAAATTATATCTGCATGTACATTACCCATTTAAGCAAACGGAAACATTCACATCTCTAAAGTACAGTGGTATGCGGGTACATTCTCACATACATTACATTATATAATAGTATTACATGGATATAAAACAAATTATTCCCATTAAAAAAGAGCGGAAGAGGAAAAGAAATGTTGACCTATGGATGAGATGTTGACAGGCAAATGATGTTTCTATGGGGGTAGATAATCAGTGTTTAGGAAGTGATTGAAAAGTGCTTTGTTAAATGAATATTGTGGAGATAGGCTTTTAAGGTGGTGTGGAAGGCTGTTCCATAAGTAGGCTCCAGAGTAGGCTAGACTCTGTTTGAACAGGTCGATCCTAGGTTTGGGCAGACGTAACTGATGTAATTGTAGTCCCTCTCTTCTACTGGTTTGAAACAATGATCGTAGGTACGGCGGAGCATTGTTAGATAGAATTGCGTGAGTCAGCTTGGCTTTGTTGTAGAGAAGACGTTTTTTCAGGGACAGTATTGTGGGTTCTTTTCCTGTTCTTGTGTGTGGTATCGTGTGATTATCGATAGATAGACAGACAGACAGACAGACAGACAGACAGACAGACAGACAGACAGACAGACAGACAGACAGACAGATAGATAGTTTTGTTTTTAACCAGCGGCTCTTTGGAGCCTGTGGACTTTCCTTCCAACCCGGTCAGAAGCTTCGATACTTCCCATCCACAGAGGCTTTATCTCAGGGGCTGTTAAGGATATTCAGTAAAAATTCCAGTCGATGACACTTTTTCAAATGCCCACGCCCGGGCTTAAGCCAGCGCATTGTAGTAACCATTACACCAGCGCGGCTCCCATAGATAGATAGATAGATAGATAGATAGATAGATAGATAGATAGATAGATGGATGGATGGATGGATGGATGGATGGATGGATGGATGGATGGATGGATGGATGGATGGATGGATTATTTACTTAGTTTAATCTATTAATAATTTAAGTTAGGCTTTTTTCTATTTGGCAGTTTGTTTTGATGTATTTTGTGAGAAATATTTCAATTGTTAAGTTTCATAATCTTTCTGACGTCTCGTGTTTTTAAAAAAATACATGTTACAAGAGCAGACTATGTAATGAATAATTTTTCTATATTTTCATTTGTAACTTTTAATGGATAGTAAACTCCCAATTGATTGTCAATAGTGAGAAGATTTGCAGATTGTTATATAACTCAACACCCTTCATTTATAAAGAAAGAATTAGAAATGCAGATTACTCCAAACGTAAAATCGTTTCAATGCGAGTCATAGGCAACGACTACAACCCACAAAAGCCAGATCCAAGCCTCAGAAATGAAATATCTGAGGAAGGACTGAAGTAACAAGAAGAGACACGGTCCACAACCAGACGATACGTAATGGCCTAAAAACCCAACCCCTGCAGATAAGTAGAACAGTACCAACTAAGATAGAGTGGCCATGTCTCCAGAATGGGAGAAGATCGGTCACCCCGACAAGTATGGGAAACTAAGAGCCAAGGATCCAGACCTCCAAAAGTCCGCTGGGAGGACCGCATTAGACAATCTCTGAAGGACCGAGAATTAGAATGGAACTAGGCCAGGAGAAAGACAGCCAATGTAGCATGGCACTCTCTGTTCCAAAACTCTACACCTCACGTTAGAAGAGGAACGACTAAGTAAGCAGTATGTAAGTAAACTTTGAAGCCTGAACGCCATAGAGGCAGAGGACGCATGGTATGTAATTGTAATACAGTGACACAAACTTTGAACTCTTTGAAACAGACATTACAAAAAATACAACAACAGAAATAGTTTTGTATAAAGCAGTTATACTCAACATCTTTCCCAAAATTACTCCATGCATTAAAGTTCAGTTACTTACACTTTTGGCAGAATATAGACATCTAGTACGAATTTGCAGAAATACAGCCGTCTATGAACAAAGGATTTTTAATTCAAAACGTTTTCTACATATATTCACACAGAAAACAAAACACTTAAATCAGTCCACGTAGTTTTTTCAGGTAAAACAAGCACTATTAGCGTGTTTAGATAGATAGTGCGACATTAGATTTACTAATAGTAAAAAAGAAAGTATTTAGCACGTTTCACTAGCTTTGCCCTCAAACAAATGTAATTATCGGATTAACCGTCCAACGTATTAATGCCATATTTTGCATACGATGTTATATTGGGTTAGACCCAACAAATATATACTTTATATCTGTGCATCTTGTCTAGTTCCCATAAACGAATGAAATCCTTTGATCTTTGTCGGCGTACTAATTATTGTGTATCGAGAAAAGAAATTTTACCACTTCAGTCACAGATTCTGTGAATTGATTAGGCATAGGCGTGTCTACTATTACAGTAATGTGGCCATCACGTTTGCATATGAATACCTGTTGAAGATGATTTCTTAAATGGTCTGCATGCGAGATACTCGTGACATTGTTTGTTATTGACATTTAGTGCGCTACCAAACTGGACCTTCATTGATCTAATTATTTCAATAGGTATCACCACTTTGCGGTTCATAAATATCATAATGGAACGTTGCTCCTCTACTGTGCTTGTAAATAACGGTAAGGTCATCTTTAAAGAAATTAAACTTCATCCGAATCATAATCAGATGTCTCTGAGAAATTGATAATCAATATCGTCTGAACGAAGGACAAACCATCATTCGTCCAATATTCCTCTTCCTCTTGTAACACATGGTTCTCACATTTCTTCCAATAATCCCTGGCCATATTGGAGATGGCGGCTTTTGTAAGTATTTCAACATCTTTTAATTTGAACGTTCTATTTTCTGTTGCTACCTGTTCCTTAATTTTAGCCCTGACTAATTCTATTGGGTTTAAGTGAGAATGGTAAGGAGGCAATCTTAAACATCTGTGACCATGTTCATGGATTTCCAAGTCTATGTGAAATATCTTTGTATGCTGTGTCTTTTTTACAATTCCAAGTAATTCAGGCTTCAGGGACATTTCGTTGAATGGAGTGTTGTTTTTGGTCAGCCAAATCTTTATTACATCTTCAGTACTTGATGAATTAGGAACTTTATCTTCTGGTGCCACAACGTTGTGATATGAAGCATTGTCCATTATCAAACACGACGGTCTATCCAATAAAGGAAGTACATGATTCACAATCCAATCTTGAAATATCTTGCCATTCATTTCTATATAATAATCCCTATTATCTGTGGATTTTGAAACAAATATGAATTCAGTATTATTTAGAAGCCCATGATGACTGCTTCCTGCATGTGCAATTATTAGACGCTGTCCTTTGCTGCTTGGTACTAGTCTCTTAGTTGTCCCATCAGATGATTGCCATTCTCGTTCATTACTGTGGTGCGCATTGATCCAAGTTTTATCTAAATACACAAAATCATAACAATCTCTTCTCATTTCTCTGACCTCGCGTAAATATTTGCTTCTCATTGCAACTATATGAGGCTTCTCACAAATATGGTTTCTACGACCAACATATTTTCTAAAAGTGAATCCCAAACTCATAATAGTCCTCCATAGCGTAGATTTGGAAATATCAATGTCATTTTTCTTTCTTGACCAAATTTTCAATTTCCTTAAAGTCACTGCCTCATTATTGTGAAACATATTGCAAATTTCTCTGCGGATCAATTCTCTGTCAAAATTATCCACCACTCTTGGCCTAATTTTCGTGTGTAAAACACTGGAATTAGAAATTTCAGATGCCGCTATCCAGCGGTGCAATGATCGTTTGCTTATCCACAGGGCGTGAATAGTCCTCATTTGTGGGTTTGAAATAGAATGGTATAGTTTTCCTCGAGTAGCTTCATTGCAGAAATACTTAAAAATCCTATTTGTGATTTGCTGTAATGTCATAAAATGTACTCGCAGACTCGTTTTTCCTACTTAACCATACAATACTTTTTGTAGACACACCTCTGATTGACAATGTGTGCGTAACACCGGATATAAACTGTTTTATGTTCAAGAAGTGTAATTTCACGCAAAAATCATGCCAATTGTTTGATAAACCAATCATGTGCAAATGAGGTCGTATAATTTACTGTAGACATTTCAATATGTGTCTGTGTGTGATGTGTGTTGGCAAGTAGGATTTTAATATTATATCGCAAAGAAACGAAAATTGAAATTAATGGCCGCATTTTAATGAAAAATTTAATCTATAGGTATTGTAATCTTTTTGGCATCCACTTTGTTAAAGAATACATTTTACAAGAGCAGGCTGAGTATTCAATGATTTTTCGATATTTCCCTGTTTCTTTGAGTTACAGAGAATCCGTGGCAAATTTAATTTAAAAGTAGAAGTATGGTCGTTCTTTCCATTCTCCTCACCTGCTGGTTTAACCCGTTTATGTTCAACTCTTATGTTTTCCAACTCAGTTTTGGCCATTCTCTGAGCATAGGTTATTTCTGCTTGAGCTTGAGCATGTGCCAATTTTTTCTCCTCAAGTTCTTGTTCTGCCTTCATTTCTGCTTGAGCTGGAGCCATTTTTTTCTCAAGTTCATGTTCTCTTCTTTTATTCTTTTGTTCAAGAGCTAATTTTTCCTGTCTTCTCTATTTTCTCTAGCCAAGAGTCTTTCATCTCTTGCTATGTCCTCTAACCTCTTTATTTCCTTTGCATGCTCAGCGAAAGCAAAGGTTTTTTAAGCCTCACCCTCCATACCATAGTCCTTACCATGCTTAGTAAAATATTCCACTGTAGCCATATTTCACTATTATTGAGACTCAAACTTGTCCAATAATAATTTACTTAATATATTTTCAATATGTGGTCAATATCATTAAAAAAAGAAAACTGTCAAATGAGATTCTTAAAAACTCAAGCTGCATGAATCAATAAATTTACGTATCTGTTTAAAAAAAAAAAAACTTCCTCCAGGATTCAACGTCTGAGCCTCAGGAAAAAACGATTAACATATGCATCAACCAGGGTTAGACTAAGGATTCAAACATTTTTGCAGCCGACCAGAACCGCCATCTTAAAAATTTGTGTTACCCTTGAAAAATTAATCCACATACTTGAAAATACTCGGCCTCCATGAAACAGTTGAAAATGATACATTCACATCCCGGCTTGAGGCCACCAAACACTAATGCGTGCCGTAACATAGATAAAGTTCGGAGAAGGTCTCCGTGGCCAAAGTACACACTAGGGGTAGTCCAACAACACGTATCAGCATACGTCAGTGAGCTGACAAACACCTCCTTCACAATTTACAAAACCGCAGTTTACTGTACTGGACACAAAACTCCATGATAATAGAATATAGGCACAATGGCAAATGCCGTAATACGCAGTCGTCCAGTCCGTTCATTATCAAACGCTGGTCAATGGCAATCATACAGTCTTTATTCTCATCTTACACTTGACATCTTCGTAACTAGATATGATCCCTGAATAGAATAGAATAGGGACACTTCACCAAAGTATCGTGGTGCCCTAGTGATGGAATGATGCAGGAAAATAACAGTAGACTGCAGTAGCTCAATACGCATACGTCCGCTCACATTCAAACACAAGCAGCATCTCCTCTAGCATACGATCTCCCACCTTTGCTTCAAATCTTCGCGTCTGCTTTTACACCATATCGATATGACTTCACTTTCTTTATTAGTAAGTAAGCCCGTATAAAATTATCAGAACTGGAGCCATGTCGAGGTAACTATAATACCTACATTATCGTTATGAATTGTAATCATAACACTTGTGGACACCCCTTTGTCATAAAAGCGTCATTAACCTTCTATCTTCATATCTGCCAAGAGCAATCTTGTGCGAGGGTAGACACCTTTGAAGCCCATATTAGATACTCTTGAGTTTTGGCCACTGTTGGACCACTTCTGCAAAGCAGGGGAGGCAATACCGTCACACATACTAACCGTAATATTTGGTCGGCGAATATTCCGCTCTATGTCTTCAAAGTCATGAACCTGCTTATCATCATCAGGTGCCTTTTCCATAACGATAGACTTTCTTATCTTCCAGCTTAAAGCGTTGCCTTCCTCTTACACGTTAAATGCAACTTTTCCTTCCATTAAAGTCTTCAGAAAGTTATAAATTTATTTATTTCATTTCTTTTACGGTCAAAACATTTTAGCTAATTTTGATCGCTTTCATTAATTCTCTTTTCATTCCTTGATTGTCCTTGACCTTTTTATTTGCTTTCTTCTCTTTCCATGAGACGCTCCCCATTTTTCTGTATATCCACTTCTCAGGAGCCTTAATTCTTTCTTCGAACTTCTTTTTCAGTGTCCATGCTTCTACGCCATACATAAATGTAGACTATATTTAACACTTGATTGCCCTTAGGTTTGATTTTTGAGTGGTTTTGTTTTATGTATTTGTCTCACATTTGTAAATGTAACTTTAGCCATGTATATTCCCATCTCTGAAGAACTCTGCATGTCATGTCTTCATAGGTCTTCCATTCATGTTTACCAAAACACGTGAAACTCTTCTACACTTCACTGAGCATCATGCAATCGTATATAGTTTGCAGCTTGGTGAACTCCAGCTCACAACATCGCTTGTGACAAAATTACCACAGCGCAAGCAAACACAACTTACAACTTAACCTACCAATAAAGCTCCCACTGGAACAGATGATCATTCATACAAGCAAATAAACTCAAAAATACTCCTTGACAATGTGCCCGTGGAAGGGGAATTTTGTGTTGTTATATTACTTTATTGACAAACTTTTCCTATTTAGTTTTCCAAGTTAAGTTTTATTACTGGCTTGTAGCCCGCCAGAGGTGTTGGTTACGTGGTTAGTGTTATTTATAAACCCAGGTTGGTTCATCTTCTCTTTAGTTGTTGTTAATGAGAGCAATAGTGGTATACAAAGCAGTATGTAAACTAAACGTGTAAGTTATCCAAACAAGCAAAGGAGTTGATGAGCAAAGTCTTCAATTCACAAGAAGTATATTTAACTCTTTCAGTCCCAAGCAAAAAAGTGGGTTTGGCCCAAGCAAAAATGGCCACCCCAGTGCGTTTTTATTGTTGTTGTTTGGAAATAATTTTTTAAAATATTCATATGCATAAATAACTTTGTTGTTGTATATGAAACTGAAGGTAATTGGATGTACTTTACTCTTGTGCTACAAGTATAAAAGCTTTCATTGAAAAATGATTAGTTATTCAAGGTAAAATGGAGGACAAAAGAAGAAGCCGGTGCAAAATTAGTCTAAAAGTATTCATTAAAATTCTCCTACAATTGTTCCTCATGAGAATATCCAAGTGTAAAGTTTCAAAATGTCTCAAACAGAAGTATTGTAACAAAGTTCAATCAGTTTGTAATCAATAAACACTCAGAAGATTGTTAATCAGGTCATATTGTTGCAAAAAAGAGGAAATTGTCAAACCCTGTTGTGTTTTTAGCTTTCATTGAAAAATGATTAGTTATTCAATCTAAAATGGAGGACAAAAGAAGAAGCCGGTGCAAAATTAGTCTAAAAGTATTCATTAAAATTCTCCTACACTTGTTCCTCATGAGAATATCCAAGTGTAAAGTTTCAAAATGTCTCAAACAGAAGTATTCTAACAAAGTGCAATCAGTTTGTAATCAATAAACACTCAGAAGATTGTTAATTTCATAAATTACAACAACAGGTCATATTGTTGCAAAAAAGAGGAAATTGTCAACCCTGTGTGTTTTTATTGTTGTTGTTTGGAAATCATTTTTTTAAAAATATTCAAATGTATAAATAACTTTGTTGTTGTATATGAAACTGAAGGTAATTGGATGTACTTTACTCTTGTGCTACAAGTATAAAAGCTTTCATTGAAAAATGATTAGTTATTCAAGGTAAAATGGAGGACAAAAGAAGAAGCCGGTGCAAAATTAGACTAAAAGTATTCATTAAAATTCTTCTACAATTGTTCCTCATGAGAATATCCAAGTGTAAAGTTTCAAAACGTCTCAAACAGAAGTATTCTAACAAAGTTCAATCAGTTTTTAATCAATAAACACTCAGAAGATCATTAATTTCACAAATTACAACAACAGGTCATATTGTTGTAAAAAAAGATGAAATTTCAGTTTATACATCAGAAAGATGAGAATTATATTATTTACACATGAATAATTGTTAGTAACTGCATCTTGTGCATAATTTAAATTTATCAATAAAACTTATTAGTTAGTAAAATGTAAAGTAAAATGGAGGCTGAATAAGAAGCAGGTAAATTTGAGAGAAATAGATATATTCTTACCTTGCCGAGCTGCTCCTCTTCTGAAGATATCCATAGGAAAACACATAATCATAATCCATAGGAAAGCACAAAATCCATAGGAAATCACAAAAGATCACTTTTTCTAAATACATTAACACTAGGGGCCTATGTATAAACACTATTTTATAATTAAATCCTAAGTAAAAAAAAAATTACAAAAAAAAGTCCCTAGCATTTAAAAAAAATGAAAATTTCAAATGGTAGGCCCTATTTTGTCGAAATATAGTAGTGAAATAAAGGTTAATATCTTACGAAGCAGGGGATTGGCTGAACTTTGTAGTTAGACGAAGGACAATTGGTTGACCTCTGCATAGCTAATAGATGCTTAGGAACGGATGAAAAATGAATGAAGAGATATGAACAACAGTGAACTCGTTTGAATATAGTCAAAACGATTGGTCAATGCTGTCGATATTGGCAGATAAAAATCTGGTAGAAGACGCCATATCGTACACATTGATCGAGATGAGAGCAGGACTGTCTTTTTATAATATAACTATATATTGACAGCCTGGACTTTACAGCAGATTGAAACTGTACCAAGTCATCTTTAGTGTGTTTTCCTTACGATTGTTTAATATATATATTTTATATGAAAATTGAATGTGAAATGATAAATTATGTCTGTATGTGTGTGTGGTTCAGTAGCAAACATAAGGCAAAGCCTACATATTGCTCCACTTTGTAAAAGATTGTCAGAGAGGAGTATAACTGCCTATACAGATATATATATATATATATATATATATATATATATATATATATATATATATATATATATATATATATATATATATATATATATTGGAGTGCCATATTGTAACATGACACCTATCCTATTGTATAGAAGGGATTAAAGCTGGAATTGCAGAGGCTTTATAACCATTAGGGAGAGGAATACTTGTGTATATTGTCACATGAAAAGCTAGCAGTTGGTCTACAGCGCTGAACTTTGTGTTTGTACTGTCTTGTACTTCAGTGTCGAAATATATTATATATCAGTTAGGAAGAAGGAGGCAAAACCTTCTTATTTCAGGGACCGTGGTACTGATGTTAATATAGCAGCACATGGTCTGAGCTTTGCTGGATCCAGAAAACTGGCAGCAGACACCTTGCCCAAGATATCGGCCATTGTGGGTTTTTAGCAAACTGAGAAGCAAGCGAGCAGAGGATACGGTTTTCCTGCAGCCGCTAAATGAGCTAAGAAATTGTCAGCACGAGCAGCTCACCCTTATATAACCACCTCAATTGAACTTTCAGAAATAGTCCAAGAGGGACAGTAATTGTTTTAAAAAGTAAAAGAATCTGTAAATCCTTTAATATTATTTCCACCAGTAACAAACACATGAAGTCGTGATGACAAACAACAACCTAGCTATAAAATCCAGTATTACCTCATAATATTACATCACAACACTACACTCATATTATAATACTATTATATGTCTGGACAAAGATCCTGTGTATAAAATTTTGTATATAAACATTGCGTTTACATTTAATTGTGATTCCTGATTCACTGTGTAGTGGGATCAGGATATCCATATATTGAAAGCAATTCAATACATTGTATAAAAGTTAACATTTGACTTACTTAAGTTAACTCTTTAGAGTGTTATGTGTTTGTGATGGTCATAGTGTTGTAAAGTGTTGTGGATTTCACTTAAGTGTTTATCTGTCTGTTGGTTGTTGTGAACTTACACTTCATCACTATCATAACCCTAGACATTAAACGTAGTCATCTCAAAATCAAGATTAAGTATGATTGAGGTCTAAATGTGGTAGCAAGTAAGGTCATCTGTAACACACCAACTTATTAGCTACAGATACCTTCACAGCTGATCTCAGTCAGTACACTAAGTCCCCTATAACTATATTTATATAATCCCAACTTGCCACAATGGTAAAGGAATGTGGAAATCTACCACAGCCTAGTGCACGCATAACTTTCGAGGAATCAAAGAATTGTATTCGAATCAGACACAGAAACAAATGGGATGTAAAGCATCCAGGTCATACACAAAATGATACACACTACCAGCTCAACAGAAGTGAACAAGTTGTAATCGCCATCTTCCTTACTTTTCTCGCGTCGCGAACAACTCATGTTGTGACTCCTCAATGGCAACCAACAGATATGAGATACCATCTATTCAACAAGTTAAAGATAGGAACTACCGATCAGTGTAACGGTGGCACTGATAAAATGACTGCTGAACATTTTCTTCAAAGTTTCCCAACGTATACGGAACAGAAAAAGCGGATATGGCCGACATCAGTGCCATTCGTGGAAATGCTCTACCGAGATTCTTCTTCTTCTTCTTCGTTCGCCCTGAAAAGGACGGTGGTTGCGTTGTGTCTGTTTACAACGTAGCTGTGATATCTGCACCTTTCGGTCGACACATTCGACTTCTGCACGGCATTTTTTAGGACCGGGTTTGCCTTCCCATTTCGATCCACACTCGCTCAGCCAGCTAGCACAGCTGCAGACTGTTTCCAGGACCACCACGTGGAGGTGGAGTGCGGTCTTGACCAGCTCTGGTTCGCTGGTCCTGACGCAGGCAGTAAAGCTATGAGTCGCTGACTGCGGTCTCTATTGCTGCGTCTTGAGGTCCCTACCGAGATTCAAAAAGCGCCAAGCTGACTTCTGTTTTCTTTGAAAACATTCAAGTGGACGACGTCTGAGAGTGTACAAAGAAGAAGAAGATATTCGCATTTGTATAATATGGTAGGCAAGTGTACCTAGAATGAAATAACAAACTTCTGGTCGCTAAATATTTCAATTTGGATATAACTGTTCATTAAAAGATTCATAATACATAAAAGCAGCAATATTCTTAAGTCCAAATTGCGTTTGCAACTTGCGTTATTTTGATAGAAAATCAATAAGGGAATTCTTTTAAATTTAAACTTTGGAGCACTTTTTTTCAGATTCAACAAATATATTTTTCTTGCATGTTAAAATTGTAAGATTAAGTGTTAACCCGTTTAAGATAATCAAAACTTATAGTAAATTCATCTGTTCTGTTCTTGTACGGTGTTTTTTCCCTTGACCAAAAAATATTAACCTAGTAAATTCCCTTGATACAATAATATTAAGCACGAGATTATATATATATATATATATATATATATACAGTTTTTGAAGCAGTATAGTCAAATCGAGTGGAACATACAACAATATCAAAATAGTACAACCACAGACAAAACGAGCTAATGTTACATTGGGAATGACTCACAAAAAACTAGAAATCAAACCCAACACAGAAATAACAATCTTCAACACAGATGTGAAGTAAGTCTAATTGTATGTCTCTGAAACACGGAGAACAACAATAACAATCTTCAACTCAGATGTGAAGCCAGTCTAATTGTATGCCTCTGAAACACGGTGTCACAGATGGAAATAGTGCAGCAGTAATCATCCACTTTTGACACCCCCCCCCCCTCTATTTTTTTTTGCTACATGAACGAAGGATTCACTTAACACGTGAGCCATCTGGCAATTAAGCCCTATACGAAACAGAGAGCGAAGCGCGGAGCATGGCGTAATAGATTCTTTGATCAGGGGAACACGATATTCAGTCTGAGACGGATCTGGATTGTAAAACTTTCAGTGGAAGTAATTGCGTAGCTGATATTCGGGAAGGCGGAGATGATGAAAGTCAAGCCAGAGAGGTTGTCGGTGGAAAAGATGGTAAAATTACCTTTGATTCAAGAATCGAACGGCAAATTTGGCTCGGGTCTGGCAGTAGGTGTGACTTTCGCATTAAAGAACGATAGAACGGAAGTTATCAATATATACCATGTCTCTCCGATAGCCATGATAATATGCTCAGAAATCTATCTGAATTCAGTAGCTCGTTATCTTAAGATTTCTCGTACAGAGTGAAAATTATTTGATTTTCGTGGAGTGTTTCATTTTTCTTTTATTGCGGTAATTTATATACTAACCTGAAGTGATTTAGTGTGTTTAGTTTTCATTATGTTTCACTGAGAATTTATGTGCTTATTAAATAACTTATAGTTAAAATTTCCAGCCGTAAAGTACATTTAATTACTCGCTATTTCCCAGTAAGAGATGTTTTAAATTGACTAGTACATACGTTAAATAACTGTCTACTGACGGCAGATATTATTTACTTCTATCCATTTTATGTAATTTTATAAATGACTAGTGTTCATATCACGCGTTAAAAACGATAGGATAAGCTAGACACGTGTGTTTCAAATCTAATTTATAACAGAGTTGTGAAGAGGTCCTATTTTAACACGTGTTAGATATGATAGTGATAATTTGGTTAAATGTTTATATTTTCTTTCCTAAAATATAGGCTGATCAAAACCTGAGTACTAGCGGCTTTCATATGGCCCTATGAACTTATGATCATACGAACTTATAATATTATAAGCATCTAAGGATATGTAATATTGATGAGCTTCTTTCTGTGACCTGTGCGGTCCAATTTTGTTCATTTTCTTAAGAGAAACCAGAATAGAAAACATTAAATTATAATATTAACTGGACCAGAACTATTACCAGATTTACTTATATCAATCTCATTAGCCAGCTGTGGCGAAATATATTGTCAGCAACATTTGTGTAACATAAACCTAGCGTTTCAGCCACCAGAGGCTAGACAACCCAGGAACCATCTATATGTTCTATTTATCCTAAATTAATATTAGACAAACATAAAGGTATGTTTTCAGGCACTCGTAAGAAATAAAGAAGTAGAACACTTGGACAACAGAAAAACAACAGACGTGAGTGGCTTACCCAGGGTTCGAACCCCGTACCTTCCGTACGACAACTCCGCCTAGCTATACAAGCGAAACACACTGACCCCACGGCCAGCTAGGCATCCCCAAAAAAGGATGCTTTACTGACTAGTCATCAGTGCGAAACACAAGATAACACCGGAAGTATACAGTGGGCAACTCAGCCCATTAATGACGCAATCACTTCTGTTGTTCCTCTATACAGCAGTATATGTCAGTCCAAACAAGACAAAGACCTTGATACTGTGTCCAGTAAATGATAGAAGACTTAAGGACAGTAGTATAGAACAGAGGGTAGGTTTCTGGTATTGTATAAACATTAATAACACATAAGGAAGGGAAACCCGAGGCCTGTAAACAGTAAATTAATATTAGACAAACATAAAGGTATGTTTTCAGGCACTCGTAAGAAATAAAGAAGTAGAACACTTGGACAACAGAAAAACAACAGACGTGAGTGGCTTACCCAGGGTTCGAACCCCGTACCTTCCGTACGACATCTCCGCCTAGCTATACAAGCGAAACACACTGACCCCACGGCCAGCTAGGCATCCCCAAAAAAGGATGCTTTACTGACTATTCATTAGTGCGAAACACACGATAACACCGGAAGTATACAGTGGGCAACTCAGCCCATTAATGACGCAATCACTTCTGTTGTTCCTCTATACAGCAGTATATGTCAGTCCAAACAAGGCAAAGACCTTGATACTGTGTCCAGTAAATGATAGAAGACTTAAGGACAGTAGTATAGAACAGAGGGTAGGTTTCTGGTATTGTATAAACATTAATAACACATAAGGAAGGGAAACCCGAGGCCTGTAAACAGTAAATTAATATTAGACAAATATAAAGGTATGTTTTCAGGCACTCGTAAGAAATAAAGAAGTAGAACACTTGGACAACAGAAAAACAACAGACGTGAGTGGCTTACCCAGTGTTCGAACCCCGTACCTTCCGTACGACAACTCCGCCTAGCTATACAAGCGAAACACACTGACCCCACGGCCAGCTAGGCATCCCCAAAAAAGGATGCTTTACTGACTAGTCATCAGTGCGAAACACAAGATAACACCGGAAGTATACAGTGGGCAACTCAGCCCATTAATGACGCAATCACTTCTGGTGTTCCTCTATACAGCAGTATATGTCAGTCCAAACAAGACAAAGACCTTGATACTGTGTCCAGTAAATGATAGAAGACTTAAGTTGTCGTACGGAAGGTACGGGGTTCGAACCCTGGGTAAGCCACTCACGTCTGTTGTTTTTCTGTTGTCCAAGTGTTCTACTTCTTTATTTCTTACGAGTGCCTGAAAACATACCTTTATGTTTGTCTAATATTAATTTACTGTTTACAGGCCTCGGGTTTCCCTTCCTTATGTGTTATTTCTATTTATCCTACATCGGCGATCACCACCCATGAACCCTACTCCAACCAACTGAAGGCATAGATAACTTATTGTATCCAGGACAAATTAAAACACCGACTCTAGCGACTCCCGTGAAATCTGCAGGCAGCAACTATGGCGAGTCTGGGGCTAGATTTGGCAAAACTAAAATGTGATACTTAATAGTCTTATTACTTATTAGTGTATTTCCTTGGAATGCCTGCGACAACTACTGGGGTAAGCAAATGTGAAAGTGACCATGGTGTGTATGGGAATTGAATGAACAGAGAAAGAAACTTATGTCATTTGTTAACATAATATACTTATAAGGTTTCTTCTTTTTTTTTTCTTATCTCAATAATCTGAATTAGTCACGGGATAGATTACACTAGGAACCTATTCTTTTCCCATACTGACTATTTCATAACTTATTGTTACCCTTTGATCTTTTGGGTTAATTAACCTCTGTTGGGATCGTCCTTTCTTTTCCTTTACCAGAGGGGAGAACCTATTTGATTAATTTTCATTTTGTCTGTAAACCATGATCTCTTGATGCATATGATTTATGTTGTGATTTTCTATTGATAATAAACTTTATTAAAACTTTAGTTATCGTGTCGGACAGCCCCTATCCATTATATGTTATCCATAGTTTGTTTTTTACTTTCGTGCGTATTTGTCACAGAATTGTGTGCATGTGAGTGCAGTGAAACTTGTATTTTCGTACAAGGAGAGAAAGTCCGTCTGATTTAAATATCGTCGTCCAGATAGGCTGGATTAGATAAATTATTCTATCCAGAGACTGTCCTTTCTCTTACACGATCACCCTCGTGATAAACAAATAAAAACTATATCTTACCCCTTACTTTCACATTGTCATCACTATTACCTGTGCTCAGACAGGACTATAAACATTTATTACTTATCTGATAATTCATCCACGACACACGGAGAACAACAAAAATAACAATCGGAAAGTTACAGAGTATAGAAAAATTAGCGCATGCGCAGATTAGAAGGATTGATACAGTTTGATAAGATAACCAATGTGGAAGTGATGGAATGAGCCAGACAAATCTAACTAGAAGAAGAAGTGACGAGAAGACGTAGGTGTTGAGTAGCATACACATTGAGGACATCAGCTGATAACATTTTCTTTCTTCTCCCATTTTTTTAATAATCATAATAATTGTCCAAAGTCAATAATGTCTTTAACATCTTAATTGATTTTAGAATTATGACTACATAATAATGTTGTCTGTTGGATAAGACACACATCACACATAGATGATTAAACTTGATTATCTTCACTTCCATTCTGAATAAAGATACATTTTGATTATTTCCCTTTGTTCCCGACGATATAACTTGCTTAATAATTCAGTACCAGTATTCTCATATTGATGCACACATATACTGTATTCACATGTTGATGTATCTATATATATGCTGTATTCTCAGGTTGATGCTCGTGTATACTGTATTCTCAGGTTAATGCACGTATATACTGTATTCTGATGTTGATGCACGTATATACTGTATTCTCAGGTTGATGCATGTGTATACAGTATTCTCATCTTGATGCACGTGTGGCCGTATACATATTAGCTTGCGATTTATTATTTCATACTTTGTTTAATTCGTGATGGTCGTATAATTAGTATCGTATTTCTACACTAAACAACAGGCAGCTTAGTTGTAATAAGGGGGATTTTTTACTTTCAAAAGAACAACGACAACAGTTCATGTACAGACAGTTGATGGATGATTTCACGATGTGATGAATGACTTCATTCTGACAGCAGTATGAGTCAATGTTCACCTTTATTTTTACCTAGCTTGTCCTTTATAAATTTGAGAGGGCATTGTTTTCCTTCCTCGTGTTCTTTAGGGTGTTATATCTTCTTCTTTTTCCTCGTTCGCCCTGAAAAGGGCGGTGGTTACGTTGTGTCTGTTTACGCAGTAGCTGTGATATCTGCACCTTTCGGTCGACACATCCGACTTCAGAACGGCATTTTTTGGGACAGGGTTTGCCTTCCTTCTTCGATCCGTACTCGTTCAGCCAGACTGCACAGCTGCAGACTGTTTCCAGGACCACCACGTGGAGGTGGAGTACGGTCTTATATAACAATTTCTGGTTTTCTTGTGCATCTTTTTCTAGCTTTTCTCCAAATTCTTCCCAGGACTTCTGTTTTGCTGCTACACCTTGTTCTTTGCTTCTGTTCTGAGTGTCACATATTCTCTATATTTCTCCATGTGTCCTGTTGTGTTTTTAGCTCCTAAGTATTATTTCCATGCCATTTTCGTCTTTCTTATTTTCTCTTTGACTTCCTCTGTCCACCAAGGTGTACTCTTTCTCTTGTTCCCAAGTCGGACTTCACCACATGCTTCTGCAGCAGCTGTCTTTATGATGTCCTTGAATTTAAGCCAGAGGGTTTCCAAGTCATCAGGTTGTTCTTCTGTGTTGCTCACCACTGCAGCAATAAGCCCCTGACTTCTGGTCTTAATTTCTGGCTCTCTCAGCTTGTAGGTCTTAATGCTCATTTCTCCCGTTCGTTTACTTAGTTTCTTGCGTTACTGTGGGCTCTTCCTAGACTGAGCAACTCTTTCAGTTGTTCTTTTGATTGTAAGCAGGTAGTGATCACTTCCAATCTCTGCCCCCTCCAGACTCTAGCATCCCGGACATATTTGAATGACCTCCTCCTAGCAATGGCATAGTCGATGACATAAAATGTAATTTATATTTCGACCTCATTTCTGAAGATGACGCTTTGCACACGTTAGAAACCAGTAGAAACACCTTCCCAAGCACTGATAGTGTAAATTATCAACACATAAAACTGCAGGACGACATAGGAATAATGAATGTGGTGAGGGATTTCAATATCAGCATACAGAACGCTGAGTTACCGGAAGATTGGCTATACAGTTACATAAGGCTACTTCCTAAGCCTGGTAAAGATCTCATACTGCCCAGCCGCTAACGAAGTATCACACTGCAGAATGTATATGGCACATTACTTGAAAAGATAGTTTCTATACAAGTAATGAACCACCTCGACAATCACAACTCATCCTGATACCCTGGGTAGTTATAGACCCATAAAAGCAACACGGGGTAAGGCCAGTAGCGTATTCTCTATGTGTGCTGTGCGTGCTGCGCACATCTATGCCCGAAATAATTCTCTTCTAAAGTTCTGCTTTCGGACCGCACGCATCAGGATAACGGATTTTCCCGCATAGAATCTACGAGTATATCTAGTTTCAGTTTCCCAGACGCGTTTTATAGTGCAGTTTTTATTGGTTGGTTGCAATCGCCTGAACTTTCTCGGGTAATTCCGTCACAATGCGTGCGGTACCTTTCGGATTCACGTCTGAAGATTGGTTTGTGTGGTCAGGGTCATGGCCAGATACGTCAATACAATACGAATATGCGTGCGGTGGTCTTGCAGCTCTCAGGTTGTAAAAATCGGCTGTGTCCGTCCAGGGTTTTTTTGTGATTAATTTTTGTTAGTTGCCGGGAATGCAGATTATTACAGTGACAGTGAGTTTCAAGTTGTAAGTTAATTAGTATTTCGGAGATAATTGACATATACCCCTAATAACTATCGTTGCGTAATTGAATATAGTTGGTTTTTAAATTAAGAGGGGAAGAAGTTAATTAAATAGTAGGCGTACATATTCATTTTAAGTAGCAGCACGCCTAGCTCGCATTACCAGGATACGCCACTGGGTAAGGCTGAATTATTTGTGTACGATGTATACGAGGGATTCCAGGGTAAACAAGAAACGGTTGCTGCAGCGCTTGAACAAGTTGATACTTATAATATCTTTATTTTGGCCAAAACCGAAACATTGCTCAGTTGAATATAAATGTGTTTCATAAAAAACTAAGCTGATTTAAAAGCATTATTTTGCACTATTAGCGACTGTTGGCACGTAAGGGCACTTTTTGAAATGTTTCTGTAATTTTAGGGCGTTATTTGTTATTTTTTGAGTCATTATTTTGCATATTTTGGTATTATTCAATAAAAGTAGGCATTTTTTAGCATTAAAAGGTTCTTGCTTCTCTACTTCACTGTTTTCCCCATGTTGTTTAATAATATTCTTTAAACCCCTGAAAACAAATGTTGCTGGTAAATTTTCCTACATAAAGTCAAATTTCGGATTTCTGCCTGGTGCCGTTACTTCCTTGGAGGTCAACAGTTCCATTAGTGGATCAGATAGATTTGTTGAAGATGATGACGAACGACTTAGACAGCGTGAATGGAGACGTGGGAAATGGTGTGCAAAAGAAAAGTTGTGAAAATAAATGTGGGATATAAAAAGCTGTGCTTAATGTCAGACGTGCTATAGGGAAAAACGTTTCTCTGGTCAATGTTTAGGAGACTTAGAACAAGCCAACCTTGCTTTTGTTTCAAGTTTGCTACTGTGACGTCAGTAATAGTAGAAATGAACTTTTCAGTGTCAACAGCTTTATTGGAAGACAAAAGACAGTCATTCTCTTTTGAAAATCTTAAACCAGATCACGTGGTCTATTATATTTGGACATGTGCCCTAATATAACCAACAGTCCAATGATCTACGTTGAACGGTAAGCATCTCGCCAAAACTAGGCATAATTTTTTTTTATTTGAAAATATGCACATGATTTTTGTTGTGTATTGTAATTCTGAACTCACCAAAAACCTTCAGTTTTCCATAGAAATAGTACAGCTATTCACTTATAATTATATGTCTGTTGTGCTTGTGTATGTGTGTTTATTTTTTTTAAATGATGAATTATTTTGTTAATAAAAATAAAATTTTCAGTTTGTCACAAACACTGAGAACATTTAAATTGCAATTTTAAGGTGTCATTGTGCGTAATTGTGCCTTAGACTGCATGCTGTTTGTTAATAAAATTTACCTTCAGTTTGGCACACAATCTGTAAAAATAATGAAGTATTATTTCCACATTGTTCCTTGTTTTGTTTTATTGTTTTCATTTTTTTGTATCATGAAGGTTTCAGTTTGACACAGTAACATGAAGGTTTCAGTTTGACACAGTAACATGAAGGTTTCAGTTTGACACAGTAACATGAAGGTAACAGTTTGACACAGTAACATGAAGGTTTCAGTTTGACACAGTAACATGAAGGTTTCAGTTTGAAACAGTAACATGAAGGTAACAGTTTGACACAGTAACATGAAGGTAACAGTTTGACAGAGTAACATGAAGGTAACAGTTTGACACAGTAACATGAAGGTAACAGTTTGACACAGTAACATGAAGGTTTCAGTTTGACACAGTAACATGAAGGTTTCAGTTTGACACAGTAACATGAAAGTAACAGTTTGACACAGTAACATGAAGGTAACAGTTTGACAGAGTAACATGAAGGTAACAGTTTGACACAGTAACATGAAGGTTTTAGTTTGATACAGTAACATGAAGGTTTCAGTTTGACACAGTGACATGAAGGTAACAGTTTGGCACAGTAACATGAAGGTAACAGTTTGACACAGTAACATGAAGGTTTCAGTTTGACACAGTAACATGAAGGTTTCAGTTTGACACAGTAACATGAAGGTTTCAGTTTGACACAGTAACATGAAGGTTTCAGTTTGACACAGTAACATGAAGGTTTCAGTTTGACACAGTAACATGAAGGTTTCAGTTTGACACTGTAACATGAATGGGCGTAACAGTTTTTGACACAGTAAAATGAAGGTTTCAGTTTGACACAGTAACATGGAGGTTTCAGTTTGACACAGTAACATGAAGGTTTAGTTTTGACACAGTAACCATAAGCAAATGTTGCTGGTTTCAGTTTGACACAGTAACATGAAGGTTTCAGTTTTTGACACAGTAACATGAAGGTTTCAGTTTGACACGTAACATGAATGTTTGACACAGTAACATGAAGGTTTCAGTTTGACACAGTAACATGAAGGTAACAGTTTGACACAGTAACATGAAGGTTTCAGTTTGACACAGTAACATGAAGGTTTCAGTTTGACACAGTAACATGAAGGTACAGTTTGACACAGTAACATAAAGGTAACAGTTTGACACAGTAACATAAAGGTTTCAGTTTGACACAGTAACATGAAGGTTTCAGTTTGACACATTAAAATGAAGGTGTCAGGTTGACACAATAACATAAAGGTTTCAGTTGACACAGTAACATGAAAGTAACAGTTTGACACACTAACATGAAAATTTCAGTTTGACACACTAACATGAAAATTTCAGTTTGACACAGTAAAATGAAGGTTTCAGTTTGACTAGGTAACATAAAGGTTTCAGTTTGACACAGTAACATGAAGTTTTCAGTTTGAACACAGTAAACATGAAGGTAACAGTTTGACACAGTAACATGAAGGTTTCAGTTTGACACAGTAACATGAAGGTTTCAGTTTGACACAGTAACATGAAGGTTTCAGTTTGACACAGTAACATGAAGGTTTCAGTTTGACACAGTAACATGAAGGTAACAGTTTGACACAGTAACATGAAGGTTTCAGTTTGACACAGTAACATGAAGGTTTCAGTTTGACACAGTAACATGAAGGTTTCAGTTTGACACAGTAACATGAAGGTTTCAGTTTGACACAGTAACATGAAGGTAACAGTTTGACACAGTAACATGAAGGTTTCAGTTTGACACAGTAACATGAAGGTTTCAGTTTGACACAGTAACATGAAGGTTTCAGTTTGACACAGTAACATGAAGGTTTCAGTTTGACACAGTAACATGAAGGTTTCAGTTTGACACAGTAACATGAAGGTTTCAGTTTGACACAGTAACATGAAGGTTTCAGTTTGACACAGTAACATGAAGGTTACAGTTTGACACAGTAACATGAAGGTTTCAGTTTGACACAGTAACATGAAGGTTTCAGTTTGACACAGTAACATGAAGGTTTCAGTTTGACACAGTAACATGAAGGTTTCAGTTTGACACAGTAACATGAAGGTTTCAGTTTGACACAGTAACATGAAGGGTTCAGTTTGACACAGTAACATGAAGGTTTCAGTTTGACACAGTAAATGAACGTTTCAGTTTGACACAGTAACATGAAGGTTTCAGTTTGACACAGTAACATGAAGGTTTCAGTTTGACACAGTAACATGAAGGTTTCAGTTTGACACAGTAACATGAAGGTTCAGTTTGACACAGTAACATGAACAGTTTACCACAGTAAACAGGTAACAGTTTGACACAGTAACATGAAGGTTTCAGTTTGACACATTAACATGAAAAAAAATGGATTATCATTTTTCTGTTAGATCATCTTTTAATTTTATAGGTATTGTTTTTTGTTATTTTTTTTGGTCATAAAATGCATTTTTTATTGGTCATTTCCCTCCACACATTTTAGGTCATTAAAATCCTAGCACTACTTACCATTAGTGGAAATTTGAAAACGTTAATGGCTCTGTGTAATGAACATTTTTGAAGTTGTTAACCCTTGGCTAACAAATGGATACCTGCTGCCTTACCTGAGATGGACTATTGGTATTACCGTCGGAATTATGTATATCAAAAACCAATGCTTCATGTGCCCGGACCCATTCTCAAGGTCCCCACTATCACCATTACTGTTATAAACATCTACACAACAACTGTAGCTTTCCATTCAGGCCAACTTTGGCGGGGACAAACATTGTCCCTATTAGTTGATGACGTCCACATTTATAGAACTAAAGCTACTGACCGACAGGATATGCTCCGTTAGCATACTCGGACACAAAACGATTAATGTCATTAAACTAAATAATATTAATAACCTACATAGGTAATTAATCCTCCTAGCCAATAATTAATATTATCAACACTTAACTAATACTAAAGAGCTAAACTTACAGATAAAGTAAGATTAAAGGTAGAATGCGCTTTGTGACGAGATGGGATTTTTGGAGCGACCTCTTTCCGGTTTTTTCTTTTCACTACGGCCACTAATCAGTTACATTGTTGTCTGACATGTTTAATTTGCGTGATTTGTCCATGGTCGCACCATTTTTTTTCTGTTTGCTATGTAGCAGAAGGTTATGTATGTTCAATCATTAGAACACTCCTTGTTGATGATTAACACATTACATTTGCATAGGAGCAGGCGGAGGTATTATTGAACGTAAGACAAGTTGGTAATTCTTGTGTACCAAAGCTTAGCCGATCCAGATTAAAGTCCTACTAACGCCTCAGCGTGTTTGCTTAAATAAGCTGATTACAGGCCAAAGCGATGGACATATAACGAGATTATCCGTCTGCGAATAGATTACTTTTATAATAAACGTAATAAATTAATGCTACATCTGAAACACATTTCCAGGGCATATGTCCCCACCTCAACTGTCCGTCCTGAAGGAGGAAGAAACTGGAGAAGAGTGGGATGGTCATAAGCAGCTCGAAAGGGTCCTGGAGCATGGTCGAACCACTTTTAGCCTCTCGGAGTATAATTGACCGAAAGGGAGGCATCAAAGAAGCGTTGGCCACTCGAAAACGCAGCAGCTCGGAGACTTTGTTCCGGCCATTTAAATCGAGAGGGATTCCTCAGCAAGAAGAGGAGGTTGGTAAGAAAATGAAGATGGCCTGTATACCGCTTCCACCCTATGTTTTCCAGACTAGACATTATGGGATGCCAAGTCATGGGCTATGACTAACAACCCACAAAAGCCCAGATCCACACCTCAGAAATGAGGAATATCTGAGGAAGGTGGTGTTGTAAAGTAACAAGAAGAGACAATGGTCCGCAACCAGACGACGGCATCAAGGCTTTAAATCCCACCACCCTTGCAGAACCTTAAGCAGAGCAGTCCAAACTCAAGGTCGTTTGGGCCAGAGGTCTGCAGAATGGGAGAAGATCGGCTACCACGACAAGTATTGGGAAAGAAAAGGAGCTAGGGATCCAGACCCCCAGGACGACCCAGAGTCCGCTGGGAGGACAACATTAGACAATCTTTGAAGGACCGAGGACTAGAATGGAACCCGGCCAGGAGGAAGACAGCCGATAGGATAGTCTGGCGCTCCCTCTTCCCAAACGTCTACACCTACACGGTAGGAATGGGAACGACTCAAGTAAGTAAGTAAGAAACACAGTTGTAGTATGAGTTTTACAGATGTGTTGGTGAGTACGCCTGCTAGGCAATCGGTTTTTTTTCATACCATATACGGAAACATGACCTCTATGTCATCGTCCAAATTTTTTTATGTCCTTTCAAAATTCCCCAAAACCTTTTGATTTGAAACAATTGGCGTTTTTCTTAGCTTCATCACAAACAGAGAAGTTGGGGGCAGGGCATAAATATAACCTGACGCTTCAGTCTACTGCCAAATCTATTGTGAAGTTCGCTTGCCCAAGACACTAGACATGCTAGAAGTTTAAAATTCAGAACTTCCATATTATCAGATCGGACACTTTTTACTGGAGAATCTTGACGGACACCTAAAACAGCTCAAGAAATCTCTATCATTTTTAATAAGGAAAAGAACGCTTTCTGGCAAACTGCAGGAATTAAACACACGAGTCAGAGAGGAATTAAAGTAAAATTAACGACCACAAGTACATGTGTAAAAAGCACCAGCCAACTGCCTTTCTTTAACATCATTCATCTGAGCAAAGAATTATGTGAGCTAGATTGGCGTAGGTTGTCATTTTATATTCCCTTTATTTCATTACTAACATGTGAACTAATATGTATATATGACCATGTGAATATTAATATGTGAAAATCGCTAGTGGATGTCCTAGTTATTTGATAGCTGGCAACCTCTGCGCATAGAATTTTGATTTCATGCGTACCACCACTGCACGTGCTGGGGCGACAAGCGTTTGTGTTGTTAGTATTTTCTTGAATATGACTAAACGCATCAGTAGTCCCATGTTCCATATGGAGCAGGGACGGAAATATGATAGAAAAGATGTACATTCTTCCATAAAATAGTCTTCACTTTAAAAATGAATTTTGCCATTCTATATGCTAAATTCTGCTTTTTCACTTCTGAGATGCAAACTTCCATCTGTTTTTATCTAAGATTCGGATAGATATTTGAATCTATTGCTGCCTGTTTTTACAAAACTGTTCCATTCACTTTCGATACGTGCATTCGAAGGCAATTCATCGGAGGAAGCCATTTTCCTTTGAGGAAGACCACTACTTTCTGTCTTTTACTATTAAGGCGGAGGCTTTTATTTGCACTTTATTTCATTATTTGCATCTTTACCATTTCCTGTTGTTCCTTTTCACTGTTGGTCTATTAAGACTATTTTTTGTATATATATATATATATTATATATATAATATATCTATTATTATATATATAATATATATATAATATATTATATATGGGAGCCGCGCTGGTGTAATGGCTTCGGCGTTGTACTGGCGACCAGGTGTTCATGGTTCAAACCCGGGCGTCGGCGTTTGAAGAAATGTTTACGGCCGGACATTTGACTGAATAGCCTGAACGGCTCCTGTGATAAACCCTCTGTGGATGGGAAGGAGCGAAGCTCCTGACCGGGTTGGAAGGAAAGTCCTCAGGTTCCCCAGCCTCGCAATGACATGTCACTGGGCGAAGGGTGATGCCTAAGTTGCCGCTGTTTTAAGACAAAAAAAAAAAAAAAAAAATATATATATATATATATATATATATATATATAACAATATAATAAAATTGAAATGGAGTCAGTTTAACTGGATGTATCTAGAACATTAGAAATACGGGAATGTTTGTTGTCTCCCCTATCATCAGCTTTAGATCATAAACCATGCAGAGACAAAGATGAAAAGTGTTGATGAGTTAAGAGAGAAACGATGAACACTACGGACACTGGCGTTTAGAAAGGAACAACCCATGATTGAATATTGTTGATTATCGACTCGTATTACAAGGAGTTCCTTGTTCTGGAGCCTCCCAATATAATTTGAGACAGGGAACACACAAATGAGAAATGAAAGGGAGACAGTTGATTGTTTGCATATACAAGCGATTGGGATTTCGATATCTAGTAATAAAAACAAAAAAAGTGAACACCGTCGACACATGGTAATGGAAATAGCTCGACCAATGAAACGAGAGCTTGCTACACGGAATGTCCGAGAACTTTCTAGGCATCACAATAGGAGGAGCAGGAGAATCGTAGCATATTGGATGTGGTTTTCCATTAACAGTAGAGAGCAGCATGGAGATTTCTTCTGATAAAGCTAGTTTAGTTATACAGTAGGGAGAATTGGAGCTTTCTTCTTACACCTGTAATCATCGTTGTGTGAGCATAGTATAATAAGCGCATAGACAAATTTAGAGCTAAAGAAGTAAAACACGTTTATTTGCAGCATTTCACTGTTTCGCGGCTGCCATTGAAAAGAGATACAAGGGTCAGATTGATCAGAGAAAGTATAGTTTATAACGATAGTAGATCCAAATCGTCTGAGTTTGAACTTAGCTTTCCGAGATGAAGCAAAGGGTTGGAATATTAACTGAGAAAGCGGCCTATCATTTGAGTTTTAGAACTAACACAGTTTGTTCTAGAACGACAGGTTCTTGGAAGTGGATGGAAGGACCCTCGAATAGGGAATGAAACACAATCAGCCATATAGCGCTGGAGTCCACGGATTTTACGCCAAGATGGCCGGCCAAGAAAATTAAATACGCGGGTGTTGGAGGTGCGCGGAGGACATACACACGAAATGAGAGAAACGCACAGGACAAAAGGAGAGAGCTAGTCACGTATTCCTACCGCCTCTTCACGAACAATGAATCACTTTGTGATGGCCTGCCTTTGCCAGAAATAGTCCTGTTTAGTGTGTACTGAGAAGACCCAGAGGGTTTCGGTTATACCTATAAACTTAGCGCCAGAAGTGAGTAACCCAAGTGTCTATTTTCCTGCATAGCGACACGGAGCACTAAACTGTCTACCTGGTAGTGCTGGTATCCCTAATACATGGGATGATCAGCCGAGTCTATTATAGTCGTGTGGAGCTCACCAACATTGTCAACCATCATTTAAGGAGCACTCAAGAAAGTGCACAAACAGAAGCACATTAGATCAATTTATTATCCGCAGAGTCAAAATCATATGAAGATAAAAGACTGGTTAAACGTTTTGTCAGAGAAAAGCAGAGACACTGTAATTCCGTTAAAGCAAACATATAATATCACTGATGATTCCCTGTGGATATGGTGTAAATAGAAAATTCCAATAAACATATAGAGTCTTCATCAATTTCAATAACAGAGGAAAAGAGAATAATAAATACATTGATTTTAATTGTAACTTGGATTTTTGTTAATTTCTAATAAAGTTACCATTGAGTACTTCAATTTTGAATTTTTCATTGTTAGTTAAAGCATAGAATAGTTATTACGAGAAGACACTCTAGGCTCTATTGATCTTCCTTATTACCACCGACCAGGTGGTCTTTACTGTCTGAGACTATCATTTGTGTGCTATCATACACCAGTACTTCATTTCTGAGACTGGGTATATCGTGAAGTACATTATTCTTTATTGAACTAATCAATCGACTGTCACCAAGACAACAAGCCATATACATACAATCTCGTTTATTAGCAATAAACGGCGATATAAAGTAAAGATGAATAAGATCCTTGAAATGTTTGAAATCCAGGGACAGGGAGGTGTCGTACAGATAGGTTGCGGCGTTATTTTTCTCCCGTCTGAGTAGAGTGGATGGTGATAGGTACGTGAGAAAGGTGTGTTTTATAGATTTCATGGAGTGATAGCTTAAAAGAAAAAAGATAAGGTTCTATGGAATGAAGTTAAACTTTCTCTATTCCAGGCCTATCTATACGACTATAATTTAGTACAAGGAACCTTTGCCACTCGTCATACATATAACATATAAGGTTTAACCACACACACACACAACACAGCTCTGTGACCTCAAGACACACAACACGTGAAAAAACTAACGTCTACTTGAGTATGGGTCTGACCAACACACACAGGTACGTTTCTTTGATGTTTATTCTATCAATTAAAAACTTGACAAAACACACAATCTCGAAAGACAGATCAAATAAAAATCAGATTTACATACATATGAAATACAGCAAAATAAATGTGCCCTCCTTCTTATGGAGAAAAGAACCCAAAAGTTAAAAAACCAAAAGGGTCGAAGGTTTGTTTACTATGATACAGGCAGTAGACACAGTAAAAGTAGAGCAAGTTTCTACTATATGATACCACTGTATAGTTAAACCAGTTTACAGCAACATCCCAGGTAGTGTTGGTATAATTACCTGAACACAAGGAAAATACTCACGCAACTCTTTCATACAGTGTCCACTCATTCACTCTAACCGACTCTTGGTGTGATATCCCATGGCAATCAATGTTTTCCTGTAATATAAAAATGTTCATGTTCACTTCTTAAATTGGCCCCAGTCCATCCTCTAACAAATAAGGACTAGTGAGGTGAACGCCGAATCTGGTGTTTTGTTTTCCTGGATGAACAAAATGTCACCACCAATAGTTGATAAAGGACCGTGCTCTTGGGGTTCGCAGTTGAAGAGGAAAGTACTTCCAATAGTGGGAAACATCTGGTTGCTAAACAAATTTTCCAATTAATAAATGATGATAATCATATAGGACAACTATATGCTACAGCTCTGATTCTACACAGCGTAAAATCTGGATAATCCGCTTGAATACGACGTTCAGAATTCGGGAACAATAATGTTATTTTGTACATCCCAGTGGGCTGGTAAATATTGGAAAAAAATATCTGAGTTTGGTAAGTCCAGTTACACTTATAAGTCAAAATGTTTCTCATGTATCCTTGGCAAATACTCGCTCACAAATGAAATTGGTGGCGCACAATCCAAGAAAAAAGACAACATTAGCCAATCAGTAAAAAGAAAAAGAAAAAGCTGGACGCTCTTGTGATCAGGTCAGAAAACAAAATGAAAAATCCCCATGAATTGCAAATAACACATTGAACAAAATGGTCCTACAACTGCGTGCTTAGTGTATTCAAAAATTCTGAGTGACAACTGATAGCAGGTTTAAGAAAACACAGTTGATATATCATTATATTTCTCTAATCTATCGATGATGTTATTTTTCACGTTACTATGTGTAACGAGGAATCAGAAACAGAGTTACAAGATAAAGGCTTACGGATGGTACCTTTTATTTTTCCTTAACCAGCGGCACTTGGGCTTTCAGCCCTTATTCCCAAATGACATGTCATTACGAGGCTGGGGAACCTGAGGACTTTCCTTCCAACCCGGTCAGGAGCTTCGCTCCTTCCCATCCACAGAGGGTTTGTCTCTGGAGCCGTTCAGGTTATTCAGTCAAAATCCCGGTCGATGACACTCCTACAAATGACCGCCCACGGGCTTGAACATTGAAAACCTGATCGCTAGTGCAACGTTGTAACCATTACCCCAAAGCGGCTCCCACGGCCAGTTTCTCGTCGAGTGCTTTCGACCATCATCAAAAGACTTATTACGTGTAACGGGGTTCCCTAATATTTTGCCCTCGACACAACATCAAAGCGTTAACTCCCCTATCCGGGGACTTCAAAAGGCAATTTCGTTTGTTTCTCGTGTTTTTCACGCGCGGTCTGTCAGGTATCGTATGTCTTAACACTGAAACGTGTCAGGTTATATTCACTATCCTGCCCCCGCATCTGTTTGTAACGAAGCTAAGAAAGCGCCAATCATTTCAAACAACATGTGGGGTGTGGGCGATTTCAAAATATTTTGCCATTGGATAATTTTGGACATGATGCGGAGGTCACCTTTCCTACATATAACAATTGTGGCGTTCAAATATTCTCGTCAATGATTACATATAACTTCTTACATTTACCCAGAAATATTATAACATTTCCGCTCAGGTCTGTCTGTCATTCCACCAGGTCGATACTTGACCGGCGCTCCTTGTGCAAATGCAGACTCCTTTTTACCATCTGTGCTGTGTGTTCTGCTACTTCTTTGATCCATAACCGCCAACGTCAAATCAGTCAGTGGCCATCACGCCTGGTGGCGTCTTGTAGGACAGCAACAAATTGATTCCACTTTGCTCGGTCGTCGGCCATCTTTCGTACAGTGCCCCAACTCTGGTTCATTCTTTGCATCTCGGCCTCCACGGTTTTCAGCCAAGTTGATTTTTTTAAAATCGGCCTTTCCTTCGCTTTCCCTTGGGGATCCACAACATAGCTGTTCTTGTTATGGTATCATGGTCCCTTCTAAGGACAAGGCCAACCCAACTCCAGCGTCTGCCAGCTAGGATGATGTGCGTGTCCTCCTGGTTACTCCGAATAAGTAGTTCTCTGTTACTGATGGTCTGTTGCCAAAAGATTCGGAGAAATTTCCGTAAGCATATTGTGTGGAAGGAGGACAGTTTCGACATTTCCTTCTCTGCTACTCTCCAGCATTCCGCACCATAGAGAAGCACAGAAAGTATACAGCCAGTCTTAATGTGGTGTTTGTGCTGTACTGGGAAGACTTCCAATTGTTGTTGAGACTAGCAAAGGCTGTTCTCGCTTTATTCATTCTGTTGTTAATGTCCTTCTTGCTAAGCTGTCAGGTGTTACTATGCATCCTAGGTAAGTAAATATGTATGTCTGTTCTAACTGCTGGTTCCTTATTGTTAATGGCTAAAGATTGTTCACATTTAGTGTCATGACCTCTGTCTTTTTCAGATTGATGTTCAGGCCAACCTGCTGGACATACTAATTCAGTTTATTTGTTTTTTCTTGGATGTGTTGCTGTGTCTTATCACGACAATAATTAGTCGGTCACACGAGCCATATCAGCGCTACGTAAACTCGCTTGGCTATTTGCGTGCGAAAACAGTTGCATCCTTGTGGTGCAAACAGATTTATGTCGTCAACCTTGCATCACCATCTACACAGACATGACGACTTTCGATGAGAGGGGTGAAAGAATATTTAACAATAAGAAAATATCTGTTACACATAGCAGAGAAGGAAAGAAAGTGCGGCAAATAAAAAGTAGGAAATAAAAATCAGTATCACAAAATGAAATTGATACTGCCGTAGTGAAACCGAGATTGGGAGGGGTCACCCTATTCTATCATAGATGACTTCTTTAAGTCTGTCTCCACATCGCTTCTCCATATATTTTTTTTATCTCCCCCTATTTCTTGGGTTTGAAAGACGGGTGCTGCACACTCAGTTCTAACCACCTGTTACTGGACATCTGATTCTGCTCTAGTGTTAGGGAAGGCAAAGGCAGAGAGAAAAGGAACTCGTCACTCTACTTCTGGAAACTGAACCTAGAACAGTGAAGTGTCGAACACTTTACTCCATACGGCAATATATGTTATAGGACTACCTGTATCTTTAGACATGTCTCTTTCCGTGGGGTTTTCAGAATAGGAACAACTTTGTAATGCTTATCAACAAATGTTCTTAACACGTGTCCTATTCAACACCATTTCTGGTTGCACTAGTTGTTTGTCTGGTATCGATACCACATTATGATATTGTTATGCTGTTTACTCCTTGTGTTCTACGTAAGCACTCATTTATGACAATCATTTCTCTTTCTGGTTGTTATATTTGCTGCTGTCCATGTTTTACAGATATACAATAGAACGGACTTGACATTTCAATTGAATATTCCTTTTTTATTGTTTTACTGAACTTAATTTCTTGTAATTTCTATATATTACCTAATGAAATCCCCCTCTTTTTTATTCTAATTTCAGTATGACTATCTTTTGCTCCAATCTTCTATACATTTCTGTCAAGATATCTGTGTAATTCCACATCTTGATAGGTATAAAGATAGCCAAGTTTTGACGGTCAATTAAATTGTGATTCTTTATTTGTGTGCGTGTGCTTTATCAATGGTACCAGAAATATTTTTCTGTATTTCTGTCTTCTCTCGTTCAACTTACCATTAATTTTATAAATATGTATAATTTGCATTCCTAAATCTACTTAACGAATGCCCAAACTTCGCACTAACTGATTCATGATTTATTGATATTGTCACGGATTGCCTCCGCTGCTTTGCAGTAGTGGCCCATCTGTCGCCAAAACTCAAGAGTATCTAAATGGGTCGTCACAGATGTTTACCTTCGCAAAAGATTACTCTTGGCAGAAATGTAGACAGAAGTGTAATGGCGCTTCTATCCGAAGGGAGTATTCACAAGATAATTCAGAAGTCCATAACCATGATGCAACACAGCGCTGAGAAATGGTTAACTTACTTCTGCCTTTTGTGATGGATTTAAGCAATACTGTGCCACTTCGCAATAGTAACCCTATGTGATAATATACTTAAATTAGAAAAAGTAACTCAAAATTTAACCGTTAAAAATGTACCAAGTCAAATGAGTATAATTTCATAATTTATTATGTACATCTATCTAGCCTTGTAATGTGAAATGGGTGTTGGAAGATGGTAAAATGTATGATTATTTATACTTACAAATTAAAATACAGTAATAGTAAAAAAATCTTGGATGCATCTTCCAATGAAATTATAAAGTCTGTCACAGTAGTTGTGGTATCTCTTTTACTATCTGCTCTCTAGCTTTTCTCATCATTGACAATCGTTATTGAACCGCTCACAGTGTTTGTAGGATTGGATACACATAGACCCAACTTACATTACGCCACGTCTGTTCGAGGTTTCTGAGGCACACTGGTAATCAAGAAGACTTTCCCCTCAGCCCGCCCTATAACTACGGGGGACTAAGGTGTTGAATATTGTTTTACCACTAGGATCCAGTTAGCAAGATCAAAGGTCCTGAAGTCTTTAGTTTGTACTTGATCACGAACTAGATCAGGAACGATCATACAACATTGAACAAAAGGTAATAGGTGGCTATGGCGTTCAAACAAGCTCACTGTTAAGGATAGATTTGAGATGCAGATAAAATAGTGTGACATGTTACTACACGCTAGCACATTTCCATTTTTATGTGAGGAATTGTGTTCGCCTGTGGTCAAACTACGGTTTGCACAAAGCGTCCACCCGTGGTGAGCGATGCGTTCACCCGTGTTGAGCGACGGTCAACTAGTGACGTTTTTCTGTCACATGTCGTGGGGTTCAGTGTGTAAATTAATTGGGCTTCCGTCTTTGTGTTTGCGTCCAAGAGGGATGTAATTTTTCGAGCTCCGGGATAATGGAGCGTGATATGAATATATCCATTGTGGCATTATTGATTTTATGAGGCCGCCACGTTATGTGTAAGATGGTTCACGAACTTATCTAGAAGTTCATACCATAATTTACTACAAGTGTAACTTTGAGATATGAGGCAACTAATATTTGGTTTTCCCTGATTTCTTCTGCCACATTACTTTGGTTTTCGTGGATTGCCCGAACCTTTAGTACAACGGCCAGGATTGAGTGGAGATGAGAGTAGTGCATCATTATTATATTATCTGCCACGTAAAGATGTCTAACGTTTGAAACTTATTGACGGACGAGGGATAATCTACTACGCTTATCCATTGCTATGTACTTTTGATGTGTTGATGGATACTATTGTGAAGTGACTTTATGTATTAAATGTCAACCATGTTTTCCCGTGGACCTGTTCACCTACCGGCTTTGTTATGTGTACTGACCATAATGTCCTGAATGAACACCTGCTATCATTCGCGTATACATGCATGATCCTCTAATATATTCCACCGTAACACCATATAATTTGGTGGGCCTGTATGGTTTTGGATCGATACTTTCATCAGGGCATGGTTTTCAAATTCACATAAGCAAGTATACCTTAGTACTTTGCAAATCTACAGCTGCCATTTAATCTGTATATTCGATCGTCACCTCTGTTTAGCGTGGTATTGTAAACACACCACACCACCTCATGAACTCAGTCATTGCCAGCGGGTCCAGTTGGATAACGCACTTTGCCACTGCGCATATCCAATGTTCCAGTTTCAATGTCCTATTGTTCGCTGTAACGTTCAAGATTACAATTTCAAGCCAACCAGTTTCCAAGTTTATTTCGTGTTCCAGTCTACATCACAACGTTTATAAGATTCTTTCAAGTTTCAAGTCCTGCCACGGCGATGTAAAGTTATTTTGTACCAAGTCAACACAACGTTTCAAGATCTACACAGTTCATGATGCCCATCTGATTGAGACCGTGTACTATTTATATTTTATCCGTGCTTCACTTGTATTGAGGGACAGCGTTTTCCAGTGTTGACACCTTTTTCCGGACTGGCATCTGATCGGATTACGATAAGATAAGTGCCTGTTAATACACTCTTGTATCTTTGCCGTGGTGTAAGCCTTTTTGTTACATCTGTGTTATTCGTTTTCTTGTTCTATGTCTTTGTACAAATCTGTTGTTAGCGACACATGTCATTGTAAAAATGACCGCTGAGCAGATATTTCTATAGGTTTTGCTTACATTTCTCAAGCAGTGAAATTTCCGGCCTGAGTTTACTCACCGACGTGGTTCACTGCCTGTTTAGTGTGACCTAATTTGTTAGGTGTGCTACCCCGTCTTTTTAGTTGTCAGTTTTTGTAGTGTGTTGGTTTTGTTTTCTTCTCCTTAGTTGACAACCATTCTGTTCGTAATGCTAGTCTAACCTTCTATCACTTGTTTATATTTATATATATTGTTACAGGTCCTGTCCTGTTTTTTGTTTTGTTTTAAGCAGTAAGTCTGTTCTATTTGTTATTTCTCCTTAGTTTCCCATTTGCATTCTTTTTCGTTTACTTGCTGCTATTATTACATTGTCTTGATCACTTGTACTTGTATTTTTGTTTAGTTCCATCAATTCTATTCTTGTACATTACATTTTTTCTCCTCTCTTTCTCGTTTCCCTCGTATCTTTACTACTGTTGATCTGTCATACTATACTATTTTGTTATTGATTAGTAATATTAAGAATCTATTTCCATTGATAATATTGCAAAGCACAAAGTTAGTGAATTGGTACTGACGGACTAATCGAGATACATTTATTACATAATATATAATACTGTATTGATAGTAAGATACTGAAGAAGTAAATAATGGAGTATCAGGAATTTATTACTATGGGCCAAGAATATGGTTACAAAGCGAAGGAATTAATGTACTTTGCCAAAGCGGAATTCAGTGCCAAAGAAAATCAAGAAGCCCTTGAAAATAAAAGACAAAGAGATGCACGGTATGAGGAGCGAGAGCTCAGAAAAGCAGAGATACTTGCAGAAGAGAACAAAAGGATTGCAGAACAGCAGGTAGAGGAGAAAAAGTTGCAACAAGCTGCTGAAGCAGCAAAACTTGCACATGAAGAAAAAATGGCGACTTTACGTATTGAAGAACAAAAAGTGCAACATCAGAGTAGACAAAATGATGACTCTGAACATAGAGGTTCCTTTAGCAACCACAATAGCGGGTTTGTTAAATTTCGTTTACCTGTGTTTAGCCCAGAAATAGACGACATTTCGTCCTTCTTACAACGCTATGAAAATGTTTGTGAAGAAAATAATCTTGATAGGTCTCATTGGTGCACAAGACTGATGGATTTCATGACTGGTGAATCCTTAACGGCTCTGTGCCAATTGGACGGGCCGAATAGACGCAATTATGATGCTGCTAAAATATTATTATTAAAACTTCATCAGTTAGACGCAAAAGGTTATCGTATGAAGTTCAAACATATGATTCCTGAAACTGGTAAAGATTTTACACAGGTTGTAGCTGCAACTCGACTAACATTTAATAGATGGATACAACTTTCCGGCATTGAAGAGAATTATGAGAGCCTTAAGGACTTGTTATTGCGAGACAAAGTCTTGTCTTCTGTAAGCAGACCACTGCGAGAATATCTACAAGAAAAGAAGCCGTCGAGTTTGAGTTCAATGGAGGAATTATGTAGGCAATATTGTAATGCACATCCGGGAGTTTGTGTCAGTAACAACCATATTAAGGAAGCTTTACCTATTGCCGCAGCTACAACTTGGAACCACAACAATTATAGACAAAGATCCTACAGTTTTGATGGGAATTTCAAACCAAACAAATTCAATAACTCACAACCATATAGAGGTAGACAACCATATAGGAACTATTCACCCCAAAACAGAGGTAATTTCCAACAAAACTCAGGAGAGGGAAGGAAGGATAATTTTGGTAACTATAATAAGGATTGGAATAACTGGGAACCCAATAACCAAAATTTCTCACATCGTAATAGGTCCCAAGACGATAGAAATCAAGGAAACAACAATAGGAACCAAGGAAATAATGACAGGAGTCAAAATAAATCTTTTTACAATCAGAGACATAGATCACGCTCTAGAAAAAATGCATATTCGAACTACCATGCCAACTCACCACACACTGCTGCTACACCTGAGAACGTGCAGGACAACAATGTTGTTAATCATTCAGCTTTATGTTGTTCGTTTGACTTTGATACTGCTTCACAGTGTCCAGATTGCCAAACTCTATTCCAGTCTAATGTGACTTCCTTGTTAAAATGTGCTCATCCGCTCCCAGCAGTTACTGCTTCATCAGCACATGATGGCACAGGGGTACTACAGCTTCATAGAGGCTTATTGAATGGCACTCAAGTTACAGTACTCCGTGATTCTGGTTGCACAACTGTCGGAGTGAGACAGTCATTAGTACATCCGTCTCATGCAACGGGTGACTTTGTTAAATGTGTAACTTTTGGCGGGACAGTGGAATTTTATCCCACAGCCGTGGTGGATATTCACTCACCATTTTTTACAGGCAAGGTTAAAGTGTGTTTGTTAAGAAGCCAAATAGCGGATGTCACACTTGGCCGGATACACGGCAGCAATGATTACTCACCCGAAGAAATTGTTCAATGGGAATGTCAACATTTATCAACTGCTTCTGCAGTTACTACGCGTGTCCAGGCCTAGGCACCAAAGGAAAATGATGATACCGATCCTGAAACTCAGGACAATTTTCACGTTCACTCTGATCTGGACAAACAATCCTTTATCAAACTTCAAAGAGAAGATAACACTTTGAATAAATTCTTTAGATTAGTCAGAGATAATGCGTATGTTGATGAGCACCCTAGGCCTGCTACTCACTACTCCGCACTATCAGTAATTCACGAGGAAGAATCTTCTTGTCCAGATGTCCCGATGAACTTACCTGATCATACTAGACCCATTACATCTGTTAAAGTAGGTTTAGCAGTACCTTATGAGCAATCAGATACGACATGCTCCAAACCTATGGGATCGATTTCGGATAAACATCATACTCAGCACATGCAGTATGATGCACCTTTTAAGCCAGCCATGACGCGCAGACAGAAAATTAATTACCATGTCTCTCATTCCACTGCGACGGCATACCTTCCCAGCGCACGATTTCGTGCTGGAAAAGCGAATGTAGTGGGTTTAACCCATACATATGGTGGTATCAATACACGCTCGCGCACCGTATTAGTGCAACATCTTCTACCAAACAATACATGGGGCGCATTGACTGAATCTTTTCAGTTTTTAATATGGTTACTCGGGTGCATCTTTCTCATTTTACGTATATCTTATGTTGATTATGTCTTAAATTTCATTTGTACCACAGAACATTTCCAAGATTCTAAAATTGCCCATACCTACTACTCAGAAGCAAGTTCGTGGTCATCTCGGTTTAATTCAGTACTACAGTAGACTTATACCCAACTTGTTTTCGTCACTGCTGACCTCTCTGCCTTGGAAAAAAAAGGTTTACTTAACCACGTGCAAGGGAAACCAGAGTGCCAGGCTGCGTTAAATTATATTCAAAATTCAAATTTCTTTTTTTTTTTTTCTCTATGCCTTCTATTTGAGGTAACTGGTTATAAATTTGAATTATTATCCCCGCACAGATGCTTGTTCCAGAGTTTCGTTGCTTCGCTGGTGCAAGAATTTGAGAGGACGGTGCATGCAACCTTCCATATCTCAAGAACGTTGACTGATGCCGAGAAAATATGATATTCAAGCTATCTCAATTTCATCAAATATAGTCGCCTATAGTTTATCGAGATGCCCATAGCTCGAACCTGAAGTTTCATATTGACGTAGTTAATTGACTCTATATTACACATGTGTAAAGCCAGGGTGTTTATCCACTACTAGTCACTATGACAAAGAACGATGAGTACATGAACACTAAGTTGATTTCCAAATCATTCATATTAACATTTGTGATTTAAACGACTTTGAGATAATCATTATTCACTTTAAACAGTGGCACATTGAAGAGTGTTATACTACTTACAGACATGAACAATTTCCAACTAAAACATCATGTTATTATTCTGGAAGGCACATTCACATTAATTAAGATTGCTATATTAATACCGTACCAGAAATCTACTCCTAACACGGATAGATTGGAGTATGATTGTATTATTGCAAATTTGTTTTGGACATTACTTGTCTTGCCAACGTACAAAGGTACTTAGAGCAGAATAATTAAGTAATGTAATAATTGTGTTAATTAGTTATCCTTGCGTTCTTGTACTATTTTTTTTCTCTCTTCTTTCTCTTTTTGTGAGATATTCATGTACTTTAGTTACATTAATTTCATATCGCATTGTTTCATATCTTATTTGATTCATATCATGCGTGAATTGCGTTTAAGCTTAATTTAGGATTTTTGACAGCATTGTTACTTGGAGATATAACCTTCTAAATTATTTTTTTAAAATTATTATTCATGCATTTTTGAATTTTTGATTTGGATTTTTTGTTTTTATTTATTTTATATATCTCATACCATTTTCATATATGCATGCTATTTTTTTATATGGTTATTGTAAACTCACATGATCATACATTTATGTATTCTTTTGTTACATCATTGGAATATGGACTGTATATGACTTGTTACTTATGGACATATGACTATTTATGACTGATGACAAATTCATCTAGCATGTTATTAAATGATAAGTTACATTATGCAGACTGACTGCGACTAGATTATTTTCGATGTGGCCCAATATTTGTGATATAATCAATTTTGGCAGCTATTTCCGCATAGGAAATATTTGAATTGGAAAAAAAAACAAATAAATTTGTTTTTTTTTACACCGCGAAGGGGGTGATATGTTAAGGATAGATTTGAGATGCAGATAAAATAGTGTGACATGTTACTACACGCTAGCACATTTCCATTTTTATGTGAGGAATTGTGTTCGCCTGTGGTCAAACTACGGTTTGCACGAAGCGTCCACCCGTGGTGAGCGATGCGTTCACCCGTGTTGAGCGACGGTCAACTAGTGACGTTTTTCTGTCACATGTCGTGGGGTTCAGTGTGTAAATTAATTGGGCTTCCGTCTTTGTGTTTGCGTCCAAGAGGGATGTAATTTTTCGAGCTCCGGGATAATGGAGCGTGATATGAATATATCCATTGTGGCATTATTGATTTTTATGAGGCCGCCACGTTATGTGTAAGATGGTTCACGAACTTATCTAGAAGTTCATACCATAATTTACTATAAGTGTAACTTTGAGATATGAGGCAACTAATATTTGGTTTGCCCTGATTTCTTCTGCCGCATTACTTTGGTTTTCGTGGATTGCCCGAACCTTTAGTACAACGGCCAGGATTGAGTGGAGATGAGAGTAGTGCATCATTATTATATTATATGCCACGTAAAGATGTCTAACGTTTGAAACGTATTGACTTACGAGGGATAATCTACTACGCTTATCCATTGCTATGTACTTTTGATGTGTTGATGGATACTATTGTGAAGTGACTTTATGTATTAAATGTCAACCATGTTTTCCCGTGGACCTGTTCACCTACCGGCTTTGTTATGTGTACTGACCATAATGTCCTGAATGAACACCTGCTATCATTCGCGTATACATGCATGATCCTCTAATATATTCCACCGTAACTCTCACCCACCACTGATGTTCATGAGGCGACCATGTCTTCAGAGTTTGTATATAAATGAATGATTCATGGTAGTATGTTACAGAGATAGCATGATATGATAGTGTCTACTGTACAGAAGATAACAAAATACAAGTATAAATCACATGTTATGATACATGGGTATGATATAACCTCTCCCTTCCACTTTGGATGCCAAATCATTTATGTACTTGCTGGTATGCCGTACGCTTCCAGGCAAGAACTAGCCATGATATATTTGGCTAACCAATTAATTATTATGCTTCCTGACAATGCCTGTTGAGGTTATCTCTGGTTAGCATCACTGGCTTCCTGTATACCCTTTTTATTATGTCTGATACAATCGATTAGTAAACAAAATCTGAAATAAAATGATATTAGTCACACATATATATTTAATAACCTTATATACCCTCTAGGATTAATAAGCGCACAGTGAGGGTGTATTTGATGAAGTATATCTGCCCTTCATATATATATATGTCACCAGCCTACTGCTATGGAAACACCTGTTAAAGGTAAATTAGGGAATTCAATACCAACAGAAAAAGAACAAATGAAGAGATGGGCTGAGCACTTCATGGAGGTGCTAAACAGACCACCACCAACAGTAACACCTGATTTTAATAATGAAACACTCACAACCACCTTGCCAATAACTTGCGATGAATTCACGCTGGACGAGATCAAACAAGCCGTTAAAAGATTAAAAAATTTTAAAGCTGCTGGAGTTGACGAAATTTCAGGGGAAATGATTAAAGCAGTTAATGACAACAACCTCTTGAGAATTTTAGATATTATAAATGAAGTATGGAGAGAAGAACAACCACCACAACAATGGAAAGACAGTATTATTGTAAAGTTACCGAAGAAAAAGGTGATCTATCAGACTGTAATAACTGGCCACGTGGTATATCTCTATTATCAGTACCTGGAAAATTATTATGTTGCATGATGTTAGAAAGACTTAAATTGCATGCTGACGAAAAGATCAGAGAAGAACAAGCGGGTTTCAGGCCGAAACGATCATGTATTGATCAAATATTCACACTAAGAACAATTATAGAAGAATCAGTAGAAAGGCAATCGCCACTTATTATCACCTTCGTCGATTTTCAAAAAGCCTTTGATAGTCTACACCGCCCATCATTGTGGAAGATACTTACAATCTATGGTTTTCCAACAAAATATGTGAATATAATCAAAGCGCTATATGACAATGCAAGATGTTGTGTTAGAACAAATAAAGGGAATACAGAATGGTTTACAGTAGAAACAGGGGTTAAACAAGGCTGTATTATGTCACCACTACTTTTTGGAATAGCTATTGATTGGGTTATGAGAAACTATACCCACAATGAACAATTGGGTATAAAATGGACAAATGGAAAATTCCTGGGGGGACCTGGATTTCGCAGATGATGTAGCATTCTTAAGTTCAACACCAAGACAATCCCAAGAAGCAATAAATAATTTGTGTCATCTCTCGGTTAAAAGAGGTCTCCAAATAAATGCCTCTAAAACTAAAGCTATGAACTTTTCTAACGAGACCTTTGATATCATCTTGAACGGGGAAAAACTACAGAAAGTTGAAAGTTTCAATTATTTAGGCAGTAAAAATGACTCAGGATGGAGACACAACAAGAGAAATCCATACTAGAATTGCTTTGGCAGCTAGCGCCTTCAATAGATTATCTAACATTTGGAAATTACGATCATTGAATATACATACCAAGCTTCGTCTGTTTAATTCAAATGTTATCTCAGTTTTAACATACGGCTGTGAGAGTTGGAAAATAACAAAATCATTGGAGAACAAGCTGAATACATTCGAGAACAAATGTCTTAGAAAACTCATGAACATCAGTTGGAAAGAATTCAAGACTAATCGACAAATAAGAGAAGACTCTAGGCAGAAAGATGTCTCCGACTATATAAGGAAAAGACGATGGTCATATATCGGTCATGTCCTACGAATGCAAAACAACAGAATACCACTACAGGCGCTCACTTGGGTTCCTGAGGGTAGGAGGAAAAAAGGAAGACCAAAAGAAACACTCAGAAGAACAATAATAAGAGAAGGAAGAACGTTGGGCCTAAATAATGTGCAAGAGCTAAGAGGAGTGGCGTCACAACGAACAACCTGGAGAGCACTGGTTTCTGCCTTATGCGCCGTGTTTGGTGCTTAAAGAATTTATTATTATTATTATATATATATATATATATATATATATATATATATATATATATATATATATATACAAGCTACATATATCTCACAAAAGGATATGATACACTTGAGGCACATGTGATGTAATCATCTCTCGTCCTTGCTCCAGTCGGAGTCTGGGGTCACCTCTGCTGTCGGGTTTTCGAACGAACGAACGAACTTTATTTTCAAAGGGTTTAGAATTGGGCACGCAGGCCCGTCTAACATTCTGCCCTTCCTTTCTCTCATCTTCCATACTGAATCCATTTATTCTCACATGTATCCTAAATATTACTTAAATAATAAAATAACAAAATAAAATAAAATCCCAACATTGTAACAGTACAATAACAGTTACACAGATTTACAGTACCTTATCATAATTAATATTAAACAGGACAAAATTATCTTTAAAACCTACATACGATATTATGTAATTATTTAAGAACATAACTAAATTAGCGTGACATATAATCTGCACTCATGATGTATTTGAAAAGTCTGTGATTGAATGAATATGGACTAAGAGTATTTTTTAAGTCGTGTGGAAGAGTATTCCACAGATGAGCAGCAGAAAAAGCTAAACTTTTTTTGAATAAGTCGAGCCTAGGCTTGGGCATGTGTAATTTATTTAAGCGTTGACTGCGTCTTCCGCTGTATTTGAAAATAGGCCATAGATACGTTGGAGCATTCTTTGACAAGATTTTGTGAATAAATTTGGCTTTGTTAAAGAGAAGGCGCTTTCTTAGTGGTAATATGTTAAGATATGTATATGCGTCTACACCCTGTGTGAGGTGTTTGTCTGAAATTAGGCGCACTGCACGTTTTTGTAATGAATAGAGTCTTTTAGTGTTGGACATGGTGCAGCCATCCCAAATTGTGGAACAATAGTCTAGGTGTGTTTGTATCTGGGATGTATAGAACATTTTATTTTCGTGTCTCCTCATCTAGGAAATGTTTGATTTTAGCTAACTGGTAAACTTTTTGTGCCGTTTGTTTGGTCAGTGCTTGTACATGCGAATTCCAACTTAAATGTTGGTCAATTATGAGTCCTAGTGTTTTATTTTCATTTACATTTTCAATTAAAGAGGTTCCAATGTAGAGCTGAAGTGTTGTTTTCGGTGAGTTTTGTAATTTTTGTCTAGTTTATATAATCATTCATTTTGTTTTAATGATACTTGTATTTATTTGCATGCAGTTTTCATTGCTCCACTTAATAAGATTGTCTGTGTCGCTTTGTAATAATATTTCTAGCGTGTTGCAACTTTTATCACTAGTATAAATGGTACAGTCATCGGCAAATAGGTCGCAGGATGAGTGCTCGATGTGTAGTGGAAGGTCATTTATGTAAATGGAAAAAAGTAGAGGACCAAGAATAGAACCCCGAGGAACACCGGTGTCAATAATAGTTGGGCTTGACAAGAAGTTATTGTACCACACTACTTGCTGTCTGTTGGACAGGAATGATTTAAGTAATGTCACTAGTTTAAAGTTAACTTTCATTGTTTCTAATTTTCTTATTAAAACAGCGTGATCTAACATATCAAATGCTTTCCTAAAGTCTACAAAGATTGCTCCACATATGTTATCGTTATTTATGTTTAGGTGTAACTTGTCTATCATCTTAATTAGAGCTGTGTGGCATGAATGCTTTTGTCGAAACCCTGACTGACTGTCAATTAGTAAATCATTGCTAACTAGGTAATGTAGTGTTGCTTTATGTATGTGTTTTTCTAGTGGTTTAGAAAGCGATGATAAAAGAGAAATTGGTCTATAGTTACCAAGATTACTGTTATCTGACGAGCCAGGTTTGAAGAGAGGATATACTTTGGCAATCTTAAAGGCCGAAGGAAAATAACTTTTAGCGATACATTGATTATATATAAAAGTTAGTGAATCACTAATAGCTGGTGCGGCGTAACGCAGTATTCGATTACTAATTCCGTCAAGCCCTGATGAGCTATTATCTTTAAGGCCAATAAGATAGTTATACACTTCATTAACTGTCATAAAAGAAATGTCGGGTGGAACTGAGTTTGTACATTTGTTCTTACAGAATGCTGAAAGTTTGTCTAAGTCACTACAGGAAGGTGGTATTGTGGATTTCAGACTGTTTATTTCTGCTTGAAAGTGATTGCTGAAGTCGGTGCAAGTAAATGAAGTGTTGGAAGAGAATGAGTCTGGTGCATTACGTTTTTTCGCTAAGGTGTTAATTGCCTTCCATATTTCCTTACTATTTGATTTGTTCTGAACCATATTTCTAAAATGATTTCTCTTTTCTTTGCGAATTAAATATTGAACCTTGTTCCTGTATACCCTGTATGTGTTGAGGTCCTTATTTTTGTGCGCTTGATCTCTCTGCCTCATAGCCTCCAACACTTCCTGCGTGATCCACGGAGATTTTAATTGTCGTTTGACTGGAATTTCCTTAGCTGATACGTGCGTGTCAAAAACACTATAAAACTTTTTTGTCCAGTATGGAATCGCGTCATCCGGCTCAGGAAGTTGGTAAACACGGGCGAGAGGTGCAGTTAGCAAGTCATTTTAAAATAATTCCTTACTGAAATGTTTGAAACTTCTAAATTTGATACTACTTATATGTTTATTTTTTGGAAATTTACATTTATTCTTTGACCATGTACAGCATACTGGATAGTGGTCACTCATTGCAATATTAGGGACAGAGCATTCTATGATGTTTTCTGGGCAAGTTACGTAGATGTGGTCGATTAGTGTGGTTGATGCTTGTGTTACTCTTGTAGGCTGGTTAACTATTTGTTTTAAGTTGTACGATAATATTATATTTTTCCATGTTAGATTTGAATTGTGTATATCGAAGTTGAAATCACCAAGAAGAACAACCTCCTTGACTGTGGCAAATACATTGTTCATCATTATAGTGAAATCTTCGTACCATATAGGTCCTGCACTAGGATTTCGATAAAGATATCCCACCAGAAATGGGCCCTGATTCGATAGCTTAATTTCCAACCATACACATTCTATCTCTGCTGTCTCTAAGTCGTTTCTGCGGCGAAAATTAAGGGAAGTGGAAATATAAACTGTTATACCTGTCTCTTGTTTTTTGCTTGCGTCTCGCCGAATAGTTTTAAAACCATTTAACGCAATGTCATCGTCTGTTGTTCTGTCATTTAGGCGACTTGCTGAAAGTCCAAAAATGTGAGTTTTCTTACTTAGAATGTATGTAAGTTCGGGGAGTTTACCTAGAAGATAGTAAATATTCAGATGATCAAGTCGTAGACCATCCTTGTGAAGCCACGGTACATAATTACCAGCCATGTTTGTATAGTAAAAAGAAATATATATATATTTTTTTTAAATTACAAGTTAAAAAACAGTTATGCTCACAAAAAAGCGCAAAATATTTTTACAAATTAGTACTTCACCAAAGAAGTGGAATTAAAGGAATGAGAAATTGCAGAAAATACAATATTAAAATAATTAATACAACTAATAAAAAACAATTTCAACTGGGTATATGAAAATTGTCATAAAACAATCAGGCATACAACATATCAACCAGAACTGCTCAACGCAACAAAGTGAAGTTAAACGAGAGATGGAAAAAATTAATAATTGTCACAAGTCAGACAAGTATACAACACTTCACACCTTAACACCGATAATTCTAACAAATTGAAGCTACGCGTGATAATAAGAAATTTAAATTGTAACGAAATAAGTAATCAAAGAAAAATTTTAGAGGATATTAACCTATAAATTAGTAAAAGTTCTGAAAAGTTTTCCGTACGACTAGCCAGATACAATCACCAGCGCTTGCTGTAGTGGTTTATGAATATACCATTTTTTATGTTGAGGTTGCCAGCCTCATATATATATATATATATATATATATATATATATATATATATATATATATATATATATATATATATATATATATATATAACAACTTAGCAAGAAAACATTTTAATTCACATTTGTAAAATAAATGTTTACAACTTACCCCAAGATATTGGGTTATACACAGCAAGCGATTTGCACCGGATGAGTGAAATTGATAATATCAATAAATCTTGAAAGCAGGAATCTTGATGCCGTTTAATGCGAAGTTAAGCGACAGGTAAAGTAGATTTAAGAATGCAAATTATACGAACCTATAAAGTGAATAGTAAGTTGAATACGAGAATATAGAACGGCAGAAACATCTTGCTCGTACCATTGCTAAAGTGTTATAAACAAGCACACAAATGAAAGTTCTCTAGACCTAATGGTCTTTAATATTTGGACATGTGACATAATATAACCGGCTAGGATGTACGGAACGCGCCTTGCCAAAACGAGGCAAAATGTTATTTAACAAACAAAAAAAAAAGCACACAAGTAAAGAAACACAATTTAATGTTACCGTCGAAACTGGGCTATGTTTACGCCAAACAATATACCTATCAAAATGTGGAATTATACAGATATTTTGACAGAGATATAGACAAGGTCGGAGCAACAGATAATCATACTGAAATTTCATGAGGTAATATATATACCCCCCGGGCAACGGCTTTGACTGGCCGGCCAAACTACATGAGTAAATTGAAAAAGGGAGGTCCCCCTTAAACAGTACACACAACTGCTGGCTGAACGGGCGGATGATCAATAATATTTTGACAACGGCTTCTAGGGCAGGAGTTGGAAAGGCCTGGTATCGGGCTGAGGGCGCACCATGGACTGTAATGGTAAGCGGCCAGAACCATCCAGAAAGCAATGGCAAACTACTGGATGTACAATGCCAAGAAATCCATAATGGCTAATCTGAATACTACACACAAAGTAAAGACCAAACCAGAAATTGAAATTGATAACGAAGAACTGGAAAGTGTCAATGAATTCGAATACTTAGGATCAATCATTAACAGCTCTGGCGACTGTGCAGTAGAAATTAAAAGAAGACTTGCAATTGCTTCACATAAGCTAATACAGATGAAAAACCTATGGCAAGGCACAAGCAAAGAAACAAAGTTACAACTGATCAGAGCATGTATATTCCCAGTAGCAACATACGGCTGCGAGACTTGGACACTCAATAAAACAGTTGCAAAAAAGATTACATCATTCGAAATGAAATGCTACAGAAGGATGTTGAGAATACCCTGGACAGAAAAAAAGACCAACAGAGAAGTACTGCACTCACTAAACGTACAGGAACATTGGCTCCTAAATACCATCGCAATAAGGAAGCTGAAATTTTTCGGTCATATAAAAAGACATAATAGTCTGGAAAAAAACAGTGATGGAAGGCATGGTCCCTGGAAAAAGGGGAAGGGGTCGACCTAGACGACGGTGGACCCAGGACATCACAGAGAGTCTGAACTTGTCTTTGGCTGATGCAGGTCGACTTGCCCAGAATCGTGATGCGTTCAGAGCAGCTGTAATGGAGACAACGTTCTGGAAAGAATATGTCACATGATGATGAATATATAGAAATTAAAAGAAATTGAGACCAATAAAGCAATAAACAAAAGAATATTCAATTGAAATGTCAAGTCCGTTCTATGTGACAACCAGAAAGAGAAATGATTGTCATAAATAAGTGCTTGCGTAGAACAGAAGGAATGAATGGTATAACAATATCAATAATGTAGTACTGATGTCAAAGTAGGAGACAAACAACTAGTGAAACAACAACTGACGTTAAATAGGTCACGTGTTAAGAACATTTGTTGATAGCATTACAAAGTTGTTCCTATTGTGAAAACCCCAGGGTAAGAGACATATCTAAAGATAAAGGTAGTCCTATAACAGATACTGCCGTAGGTAGTCTAATGTTCGATACTTCACTGTTCTAGGTTCAGTGTCGAGAGGTAGAGTGACGAGTTCCTTTTCTCTCTACCTTTGCCTTCCCTAATGCAAGAGCAGCATCAGGTGTCCATTTACAGGTGGTTAGACTTGAGCGTGCAGCACCCGTGTTTCGTACCCACGAAATAGGGGGAGATCAAACCATATATGAAGAAGAGATGTGGTGATAGACATAAAGAAGTCATCTAAAGACCATGAACTGATGGCACAGACCAGGAAGGCGTGGCATGTTTTATTGAGAACCTGATCTCCACGATGTGCTGAAGGGTACTTACGATGATGATATACCTGCTGGTTTTCTGGTAATACTAGAGTAACAGGCGGTAGATATGTTGATTCTAACAATGGCACTCGCATGAAATTAATAGTAATTGTACAGTCTCAACGTTTAATGTTGGTGGTACTATGTACCTTTGGGGAGCCAACTGTCATTGAAAAATGTCTATACTACCGAAAGCAATCCATTAAATTAAGAGATACAGGTTTCTTCTAGTAACTAATGCAAAAGCAAACAGTCTCGTTTATAAGTTTATTATGTTAGTAAAGCACATTAGAAATAGTGAACATAAAAATGCAACATTAAGAAGAAAATTATAAGAATTTAGCAGCGCATTGCATAATGTAATTTACTTGTCCATAATACGCTTGATTTATTCAGAATTTAATAAATTATATTACATAAATATATTTATTGTTATAAACATAGTTATTTCCCTTGCAAGATAGTTACCTCCCTTAAATAACAATATTATACATTAAGCCGTTATGGAATCATCTATTCTTTCTCATATCCGCCATGTGTACATAATATCGCATGACATAATTACTTTTAAACATATTCTCAGGTGGGTCAGTGATACATCAATTTACCTCTGATGTGATATTAATTATTTAGTTCCAATAAAATTATACCAATAGTTTTTTTTTTTTTTTTAACAGCGTAGTTATAAACATCCCATCTTACCAGTGCTATATTCATCAAATGTAATATTTTAAGTAAGACTGCACACATTAGAAGATAGTAATTTCTTCTTCTTTCTCGTTCGCCTTCAGACTTCCACATTTATGACTCTAATAAAGGCAGTAGTCAACTCAAGGTTCCCAACATCTCTAAACAGTTTTTCGTTGACAGAAGTGGGTTGTTGCCATATGCTACTCCGTTCATTACTGTAGGTTGGGCCGTACTGCAGCAGGTGTTCGACTGTCATCGGGCTGGTACCGCAAGTGCAGAGATCTGTTGCACCAATTTTGTATTTGTGGTATTGATGGTATCTCAATCTGCTGTGTCCAGTCCGTAGCCAAAAAATGATGAACTGTTCTTTCCTGGATAGTTGATGATTTGTATCATTTTTCAAATGGCCCGGGTGCTTTCTTTCCCATTTGGATTTGAATGTAGCCTTTATAGTAGTCTTTGCCATTGCGTAAGTTGTCTCTATATCATTTTGTTGTAAGGCACCTCCTTCCTTAGCAAGTTTATCTGCCTCCTCATTTCCTGGTTTATTGCAATGGGCTGGTATCTATCTATCTATCTATCTATCTATCTATCTATCTATCTATCTATCTATCTATCTATCTATCTATCTATCTATCTATCTATCTATCTATCTATCTATCTATCTATCTATCTATCTATCTATCTATCTATCTACCTACCTACCTACCTACCTACCTACCTACCTACCTACCTATCTATCTATCTATCTATCTATCTATCTATCTATCTATCTATCTATCTATCTATCTATCTATCTATCTATCTATCTATCTAATCTATCTATCTATCTATCTATCTATCTATCTATCTATCTATCTATCTATCTATCTATCTATCTATCTATCTATCTATCTATCTATCTATCTATCTATCTATCTATCTATCTATCTATCTATCTATCTATCTATCTATCTGTCTATGATGTATCTAGTGATCCACATGTCCTTGGAAGCAGCTCGAAGAATTCCTCCTTGACCTCTGCTCTCTCATCCTCATTTGGCCCATAAACTATGACCAGGTTGACTATGGTTTCTCATTCGTTTAGTGTTACAACCATAATGCGCTTCGAGACAAAGTTCCATCACTTGATACTATCTTTTTGGTTTTTGACCACTATGCAACCCACGCCCCCTTTAGCTCTTTTAGATGTGGGTAAACCACTGTAGAGCATGTTGCCATCGAGATCCTTGACTCCTTGTCCCTTTTTCGTTGTTTCCGTTATAGCCAGGATTTCTAATTTTGCTTTCCTCATCTCTTCCACCAGCTCCTCGTCTTTCCTATTTATACTTCTTGTGTTCCAAGTTTCATAAGTTGTAGTCCGTAGTCCGTTCCAGTTCGTCGCCTTTAGAATCAGTCCGGTTTTCTCTCTTGTAGTTCACATAATCATTTAAAGCAAACAGGTGATTGGCCTGTTTTGCCTTTGCATGGTGGAGGGGCAGCCTCCTTACGGCCTCCAAGCAGGCCGCTATCTTCCTTTTTCAGCCGGGCTTGTGACCGGCCTAGGCGGAGTAAATAAACTAACCCTGAAAATATACTTTGCCTACCCAAAATTTTCGGATATAAGACTGACGTGTTAAAGACCAGACTTATATCACACAGACAGAGAGGAGAAGCCAAAATGGAGACAAGAGAGATTTCTAGTATATGACGTGATTAATACCAGAAGTAAACATTACAATTAATATTGCTAAACTTTAGATAGTGTATCCATAGTAACTGTTCCCAGGAATCTTCCTGAAAGTACTAAAACTAGGGTATGTATATTAACAATTAATACCATTTTCCAATCCTTCTATTCTACCCAAGCACTAATCTAAGGACTAAATTATGAATGGTTGTAGCTTTTTTGTTGTTGTTTTTGTTGTTCTCCATCTTTCTGAGCCATATAATAGTACTGACTTGACATTTGAGTTGCTTATTTTTGTGTTGGACCTAAGTTCTTTTGATCTCTATGTGTTTCCCAAATGCATTGAAAATGTCAGCGCTTGTTAGTGATGAAACTGTTGAATACACAGAATGGTCATTTTATTACGTACTATTTCCAATTACTAGCACATTAGGAAAAGTCGGAAACTTGACCAGTATTGTTGTACTAACTCGACAGGGATTCGGGAAATATTCAAACATACTGCTCGTTGCATTGGTTGTATCTGATGTTTTCCTTCTGATCAGTTTATGTAACTTTCCTGAGTATATTATGGATGAAAAAGATTCTCTGGGCTTCAAGTTATCGGAGAATGTCAATAATATTTTGTATGTCTTGTACATTATTTTTATCAGCTTCCACATTATTGGAGTTTATTGCTGTATGATAATTCCTGCACTGATTACAGGAGAGCGTATATGTGCCATATTTTTTCCGCTAAAATTCCGCTTCATCGTGACACCGCTACGAACAATGTTTGTGCTAACTTGTCTTCTCCTGTGTAGTACCACCGTCGTTATCTACCAGAATGTGTTCTATCTACATTTTAAACAAGTTCTTATACAAGGCATTCCACTTGGGCGTGTTTTCTATTCCGATATATATTACGAGGACCCACGAAGTGGAATATTTCTGATCTTTCAAAACGTTGTTAACAACATGACAGGAGCCAAACCTATTGTTTTTGTAACTATTGGTTGTGATGCAATTGGAATCCAGAAAAATATTCTGCTAGTGTAACGTAAATCTTCTCTTTTTATATATCTATTTATATATGTCACATGACTTAATTTGTGACTGGCTGGTTTTCAAAATTTTTACTGACTCTCAGGTAAGTGAGTTTTTCTTGGACTGGTAGAGTATGCCATGTCTACTAATTTATAATTTCTTCTGTGTCTCGAAAGACAAATTAAATAATTCAACTATTACTTTCAAATAAATACAAGCTCATTTCTCTGTCAGGTTAAAACAAATTTCGGTTAACATTACCAGTCGCTTACTTACTTAGTCGTTCCCCTTCAACATTGTGGTGTAAAGTTTGCAAGAAAATGTGCCTTTCATCCCGGAAAAAAAGGGGGGGGGGGGCGATGGGACGGCGATTTAAAATGCCGGCGGGAGAGGGTTTTCATTTCCATTGACTTTTTTCACGATGTTTGTATTCCATGATGTGGTTCGAAACAGTAACATAAGTTTTGCGTTAGAAAGTATATAATGCCCGAAACCTGCCGCATTTCCCATCCAATTCCCAACCAAAACATCCAGGATATAATTGTCAGGAAATATCATCGATGTTGCAACTCTAGGATACATAATATTAACAGTTGTGTGATAGTGATAATAACAAGAACACTAAACAGCTGATATAATTGTAGATGTATAAATAAATCAGTATATTATAATGGTCGTGATCTGTTACACTTTTACACTGAATGTTTGGTTTTCCTATTCTTCCCGATTCAGTCTTCTGCTATTTAAAATATTCTTCAAGTCTTTCATTCGACAAGACGAAACGTCAGAAATTTAGCATAAAATAATTCTCTAATTAAAATCTTGGTTGAAATGTTTATGCACTAAGTAATGTTGTGGGCTGTTCTTGAAGACTTTTCTGTGTGTTATTTTTCTATTAAATTAAGAGATGTATCTCCTCTGAGAGGATTGACTCAAGTCTGACAAGTTATATTTATTGTTCTTTCCTGAAAGTTCGCCCATTCCACCTCCATGTTTCCTGTCTAACATCAGCTGTATTTGGTTATTGTCTCCCCTATTCTACAGATCGTTTTTTGTTATGACATCGTGCTATTCGATACGGAGGTTGTGACGAAGACATGTGTTAGTGAATGTCTTTGGTTCTAACCTGATATTTTTGGTGACGTGCCACGTTTCCGAGTCATAGACTAAGACAGATTTTATGTTTGTGTTGAACTACATCATTTTGTTTTCTTCAGAATAAGCTGCCAAGTTCCATAACTTCTCTCATAAGAGTTGAAGGTAAATCTGGTTTAATTTATCCTGGCATTGACATCATAGTCTGTTTCTCAATTTCTTCCGGTGTTACTTTTCGCGTTCACTGTCATACAAATTAAGGACCATGTTTGGTGAATGACATAAAATGTGATTTATATTTCGACCTAATTTCTGAACATAACGTTTTGCCCACGTCTATGAACCTGAGAATGCCGTATTTGCACGAATGAATCTGAGAAAATACAGTATTTCCGTGAATGAATCTGAGAAAACAGTATTTCCAGTTACGAATGAAAGAATACACAAGTTTCATGAATGAATCTCTAAGAAAACAGTATTTCCGGGTATATTTCCGGTTCCTGTTTCAGTGCGTTTTGAATGAATGTTTTGACGTTTGTGGCAATTTTCCACCAATTTTTGCGCATCAACATGAGAATACAACATTTACATCCACCAAACTGAGAATACAGTAATTACGAACATCAACCGGAGAATACAGTATTTACGTGCATCAACCTGAGAAAACAATATTTACGTGCATCAACCTGAGAATACAATATTTCCGTCCATCAACCTGGGAATACAGTATTTACGTACCTCAACATGAGAATACAATCTTTACGTGCTTCAACCTGAGAAGACAACATTTACGTTCATCAACCTGAGAATTCTATATTTACGTGCATCAATCTGAGAATACAATATTTGCGACAATGACCTTACGTATATGGACCTGAGAATACAGTATTTGCATGAATGAATCTGAGAAAATACAATATTTCCGTGAGTGAATCTGAGAATACAGTATTTCCGGGTATGTTTCCTGTTCATGTTTCACTGTGGCGGACGCATGTTAATCGTAACCGTTTTGAATGAATGTTTTGACGTGTGTGGCACGTTTAGCTGTTCCTGGGTTGCCTTTCTTGGATCTACGTAGTCTAAGTAGTAAGTGGATACATTTCTACTTCATCACGAAAGCTGTGGAGCATGGTAAAAATATGGTGCTAACGGAAATTCGTGTGATTATTTCCAGTGCCTCTTTGAGTGGTTCGTAACGTCACTCGTTAAGTCACCACGTCTGAAGCGGGCATAAAAACGTTTGAAGCACGCTTTAACATCGTAGTCATAAAGTATGACCCCAAGTCCAAGGTTTGCCCAATGTGCCGAGGGACTGAATGGTTACTGGGTGAGCAACCGTTAAGAGTGGATGTCTGGCGGGCGAGCGGGGCTGCCAGAAGGACTCCCTAAGGCACATTCCTTGTCTCTTCCCTGGTATGGTGGTTCTACCAGGGTGACCGGATGTTTTCACTAATTTATAACACGAATTTATGATTAAAGTTTCAAAATGGAATCATCGTCGGAGCTACGGGGAACGTGATCTGTCGCCGATAACCTTAGCTAATGTTAATAGTAAACATTGATGCAGAAAAAGAAGTAAGGACATAGGAGGAAGGAGAGACCGAGAAGAGCTGGCAAGAGGAAGCTTAGGAGTAAAGCTGACAGGCTATCACCCAAATATATACGTATAGGCTACTGGCACTGCCGGAGCGCCCAATCAACGAGCGGCTATAATACACAAAGTGGTGAATGATTTCAACATCATCATGCTCCAAGAAACAAATTTAAAAGAGCATGTCAGCATTAATCGCCCATGCTATAAATGCTACACCAATCCCAGTGAACCTGGCAGACGATGGTAAGATATGAATGTAAAGAATGAGCTCCCTCATAAGTGGTTGGATACCAGTGCCCATGTCAGGGATGACGTAGAATTGCAAGGAATGGAATTGAATATAGATGGTAACGATTGGCACATCTACAATTTATTTGCCAACGTCGATCACTTTCCAGAAGAGGGTAACTGGGATGTCTTGGTGGAATTGTTTTAGGAACATGGCAAAAGGTGCTTAATTGTAGGCTATTTTAATGCTAGACGTAAGGAGTGAGGAAACATCACTGACAATAGAAAGGCATGGCTTTGAGCCGAGCGCTCATCAATACGAACCTTAATATCTTAAATGATAGCCTTCCGACAAGACTGGCCAATAAACCAGGGGATATTAATGGAGTTATTGATCTGGCATTCATCTCTGTGACAGAATAGGTCAACCCCTCTCGATCTCTGTTCCACTACGGCGGTATCAGTTACATTGTTGTACTGATTTTTATTGTGCGCTTTCAATTGTTGCACTTTCTATCTTTCTCTGCTATGCGTAGCAGATATTATGTATTTTCCTTCTTACACTCTTCTCAGGGATAAATTATTACGTCTGTTTGTTTCCCGTTCCTTGGCTAAGCTTTGCAAAGGAGCGTCAGAAATAATATTAACGACATGCGGGTTGGTAAAATTCCTTTGTACCAAATCTTGGCCTCGACAGATTAGCCCCACGAAAATGCCAGCGTATCTGCAAATCGCTGATAAAGGCCATATTACGGGACAGATAACGAAATTGTCCGTCTGCTAATATATTACTTTCTGATAAAGTAATAATTTGTTACATCTGAAACAAAGTCTGTGATTTCGTCTACCAGGAAATCGGATGTTTTCATACCAAATATGTAAGAGATGCACAACGGGCTGATCACCCGTTTGCCAGTCACTTCGATTACGGAAACAACAGCAAATGGATTGATTTGCCGTTGCCCTAAAGACGCCATTAGGCGTGATGGGAAACAATGGCAAAGAAAACCTATCTGCTGTTGCCCTAAGACGCCACTAGGCGTAATGGCCACTGACTGCTTTGACGGTCAATGGCTAAGGACGGAAGAAGAAAGAAGAAGATGTAAGAGATGACTTAAGCACTTCGTTCAAAATTTTCCCATGTCGGAAATATTTTGGATTTCCTCACGGGACCTTTATGTTTAAAAACTATTAGCTTTTTACTTAGTAACATAAAAAACAGATGCGGGGGTAGGACGGGCATATAACCTGATACGTTTCAGTGTTATTTCACTGTGAAAATTTACTGCGAGATCCACGCTTGCCACGATGACACAAGACCATGCCAGAGTTAGAATTCAGAATTCCTTTTATCAGGCCCGACCTTTTCTTGGAGAATCTTGATGGACTTACAAAAACAGCCCAGGAAATCTCTATCGTTTTAATAAGGAAACCGGAACTCAGGAAACTGAAAATACTCGGGGTGATAGAGGGATTTATGTTATTAAAGAAAGGACATCTCAGATGCTTGTAAGAGGCCGATTCAAGTCTCTTTTATTCATCTGAGCAAAACGTATGTGAGCCAGGATTGATGTAAGTTGTCATTGTGTGTGTATATATATAATAATAATAATAATAAATTCTTTAAGTGCCAAACACGGCGCATAAGGCAGAAACCAGTGCTCTCCAGGTTGTTCGTTGTGACGCCACTCCTCTTAGCTCTTGCACATTATTTAGGCCCAACGTTCTTCCTTCTCTTATTATTGTTCTTCTGAGTGTTTCTTTTGGTTTTATTTTTTTCCTCTTACCCTCAGGAACCCAAGTGAGCGCCTGTAGTGGTATTCTGTTGTTTTGCATTCGTAGGACGTGACCGATATATGACCATCGTCTTTTCCTTACATAGTCGGAGACATATTTCTGCTTAGAGTCTTCTCTTATTTGTCGATTAGTCTTGAATTCTTTCCAACTGATGTTCATGATTTTTCTAAGACATTTGTTCTCGAGTGTATTCAGCTTGTTCTCCAATGATTTTGTTATTTTCCAACTTCCACAGCCGTATGTAACACTGAGATAACATTTGAATTAAACAGACGAAGCTGGTTTGTATATTCAGTGATCGTAATTTCCAAATGTTAGATAATCTATTGAAGGCGCTAGCTGCCAAAGCAATTCTAGTATGAATTTCTCTTGTTGTGTCACCATCCTGAGTCATTTTACTGCCTAAATAATTGAAACTTTCAACTTTCTGTAGTTTTTTTCCCAGTTCAGGATGATATCGAAGGTCTCGTTAGAAAAGTTCATAACTTTAGTTTTAGAGGCATTTATTTGGAGACCTATTTTAACCGAGAGATGACACAGATTATTTACTGCTTCTTGGGCCTGTCTGGGTGTTGGACTTAAGAATGCTAAATCATCTGCAAAATCAAGGTCTTCCAGGAACTTTCCATCTGTCCATTTTATACCTAATTGTTCGTTGTGGGTATAGTTTTTCATAACCCAATCAATAGCTATTCCAAAAAGTAGTGGTGACATAATACAGCCTTGTTTATCCCCTGTTTCTACTGTAAACCATTCTGTATTCCCTTTATTTGTTCTAACACATCTTGCATTGTCATATAGCGCTTTGATTATATTCATATATTTTGTTGGAAAACCATAGATTGTAAGCAACTTCCACAACGATGGGCGGTGTAGACTATCAAAGTCTTTTTAAAAATCGACGAAGGTGATAATAAGTGTTGATTGCATTTCAACTGATTCTTCTATAATTGTTCTTAGTGTGAATATTTGATCAATACATGATCGTTTCGGTCTGAAACCCGCTTGTTCTTCTCTGATCGTTTCGTCTACATGCAATTTTATTCTTTCTAACATTATGCAACATAATAATTTTCCAGGTACTGATAATAGAGATATACCACGCCAGTTATTACAGTCTGATAGATCACCTTTCTTCGGTAACTTTACAATAATACTGTCTTTCCAATGTTGTTGTGGTTGTTCTTCTCTCCATACTTCATTTATAATATCTAAAATTCTCAAGAGGTTGTTGTCATTAACTGCTTTAATCATTTCGCCTTCCATTTTCTTCAACTCCAGCAGCTTTAAAATTTTTAAATCTTTTAACGGCTTGTTTAATCTCATCTAGCGTGAATTCATCGCAAGTTATTGGCAAGGTGGTTGTGAGTGTTTCATTATTAAAATCAGGTGTTACTGTTGGTGGTGGTCTGTTAAGCACCTCCATGAAGTGCTCAGCCCATCTCTTCATTTGTTCTTTTCCTGTTGGTATTGAATTCCCTAATTTATCTTTAACAGGTGTTTCCATATCAGTAGGCTGGTGACATAGTTGTTTTGAAATTTGATAAAGGCACCTACTATTACCAGTTCTTGCAGCATTTTCAGCTTCTATGGCCAGTTCATTGATGAAATGTCTTTTATTTCTTCGAGTTTTTGTCTTCACTTCTTTATTTAACAAGTTATACGTTAGTTTGCAAGATTCAACTGTATTATGTGTACTTGCCGCTAGTAGTTTAAGTTTTGCTGTTTTCCTTTCTTGTATTTTATCCCAAGTATCTTCTCTCATCCATTTTTTCTTTATATGTACTAGGTATCCGGTGGTCGCTTCAGCTGCTTCTGTCATTGCTGTTCTCAGTTGTTCCCATTTAGTATCGATTGTCATGGTGGTGATATTGTTGTCAATTTTGCCTAAAGCATTGAAATAGTTGTTCATTTTGACATTATATTCTTCTTTTTTATCATTTGATTGCAGTCTATGTACATCAATTCTTCTATTTTTGTTCGGTTGGTATATCTTCTTTAGTTTAATTCTCAGTTTAGCTATGCAGAGGTTATGATCGCTTCCGATCTCTGCACCTCTGTATGCTCTGACGTCTTGAACTGATGAGCATATTACTCGTTATTAATCTGTATTAGAAACTGAACTGTGTGATTTGTGTATTGGTGTGCGTAGTATTTTTTTTTCTTTCTCGTTGTGCGGTAATTTGTCCTATTTGGTTTTGTTTCGTTTCGTTAGTATTGAATCTGATTCTGTAGCTTTAGTATAGTTGACCGCTTCTACTGTGTTGTGTGTTCGTGCATGTGTAAGTTCTTAGTGCTAGTTTCTGCTATGTATTTGGTGCTGTTTAAATTATATATTAAGGTAATATTATAGATTAATTACACTGGCTAACAAAAACATGTTTTTGTCTTTCTCTAACATTTCTATGTTTTTCTGGTCAGTTTTAATGCGCTGTTTTTAAATCTGCAAACCGTTTTTCTAAATCAGGTCGGGATCTCTGGAAATACGCAATTGAAGTTTTTTAACAACGCATGCAGTATCACAACATCATTCGAACAAGAAGTATAACAGTTATATAGGCTTGAACTTCTTTGCAGTCGACTTTTGTCGGTGAATGGCATGTGGTACATCACGATGAAGCATCCAACAATAACACTGACAAACAACATTTTTCTTTCTTATATAAGAATAAGTGTTCTTATGTCAGTTTTTTGCGCTGATTTCAAATTTGAAATCCGTTTATCTCTATCACGTCAGGTTTTTAAGATATTTGTGAATACATATATTTTTGGACTTTTTATACTGCTAAAAGATGCATGACATATGTTACGCTATTTTTCCAATAGTTACTGTATTTTGAAATAATTCTGAGCGAAATATGGCTTCTAGAAGTTGTAGAAATTCGGCTGATCTGTTCTGTTACGTGTGCGGATATTTTACCGATCGTGTTCACCAGAAAAACTTTACACCATTACTAAAGAAAGCATATGAACTTTATTTCGATTCGAAAGTTGATGATGCAAATAAATCTTGGAAGCCAAATGCAGTTTGTTCGACTTTGTGCAAATACATTGGCAGGTTGGTTACGAAAATCGCCGAAGCATAAGTCGATGCCTTTTGGAGTGCCAGTAATATGGCATGAACAAGACAAATCACTCTACTGATTGTTACTTCTGCTTGACAAATATCCATGGTTTCACTTTTAAAACTAGAAAGTCTGTGGTTTATCCAAATATTGAATCGGTTTCGAAACCAGTGTCTCGTGATCCAATCACGTGTCCGATCCCAGTTCCACCAGAACAATATCCGTTGGACGTGAATGAACCATCAGAAAGTGATAGTTTACCTGCTTCAGAAACTAATTCTGACTCGGATTATATACCGGTGAATGATGGTGTTCACTTAATTAACCTTTCAGATCTAATACGTGATCTCGCTCTTACCAAAGGACAAGTGGAATTACTCGGTTCGCGACTCAAAGAATGGAATCTTTTAGCACCCAATACTTTGATATCTAAATTTCGTCATAGACACAGAGAACTTGTTCAATACTTTGAGATGGATGATGACATTTGCTATTGCAAAATTCCAGTCGCCTACTCTGTTCATATGAAAGAAACTTATGACAATATGGCTATACTTTTGGCAAAAATAAAGTACAATGACTACCAATGGCGGATTTGTGGAGACCTAAAGGTCATTGCAATTCTCACGGGCATGCAGACTGGGTATACTAAATTTTGTTGCTTCCTATGTGAATGGGACAGCCGCAACAGACAGGAACATTATGCAAGAAAGGTGTGGCCTATCAGGGATCGTATGCAGCTCGGGCATAAAAATGTAATACACGAGCCATTAGTTAACAAAGACAGCATCATTTTAACACCGTTACATATAAAGTTGGGGCTCATGAAGAATTTCGTAAAAGCATTAGATAAAATGAGCAAAGCTTTCACTTATCTTCGAGAAAAGTTTCCGCAAGTTAGCGATGCAAAGATAAAGGAAGGTATCTTTGTAGGACCTCATATTAGGAAAGTTATTGCAGACAAACAATTCGAGAACTTGTTACATGGTAGTGAACTTCACGCATGGATGGCATTCAAATCGATCGTCGATAACTTTCTGGGAAATCACAAATCTGTCGACTATGTGCATATTGTTAAGCAGTGCATAGATGCATACAGAATTATGGGCTGTAACATGTCCCTCAAAATCCATTTGCTCGATTCGCATCTTGACTTTTTCCCTGACAACCTTGGCGAAGTCAGCGATGAACATGGAGAACGATTCCATCAAGATATCGCCGTAATGGAGTCACGTTATCAAGGACGGTGGAGTGTGACCATGCTTGCCGATTATTGTTGGATGTTTCATCGCGATGTACCACATGCCATTCACCGACGAAAGTCGACTGCAAAGAAATTCAAGCCTACATAACTGTTATACTTCTTGTACGAATGATGTTATAATACTGTATGCGTTGTTAAAAAACTTCAATTGCGTATTTCTCGAGATCCCGACCTGATAGAGAAAAACGGTTTGCAGATTTAAAAACAGCGCATTAAAATTGACCAGAAAAACATAGAAATGTTAGAGAAAGAAAAAAAAAATTTTTTATTGTTAGCCAGTGTAATTACAGCCCATAATTCTGTATGCATCTATACTGCTTAACAATATGCACTAAGTCGACAGATTTGTGATTTCCCAGAAAGTTATCGATGATCGATTTGAATGCCATCCAAGCGCGAAGTTCACTACCATGTAACAAGTTCTCGAATTGTTTGTTCTGCAATAACTTTCCTAATCTGAGGTCCTACAAAGATACCTTCCTTTATCTTTGTATCGCTAACTTGCGGAAACTTTTCTCGAAGATAAGTGAAAGCTTTTCTCGTTTTATCTAACGCTTTTACGAAATTCTTCATGAGCCCCAACTTTATATGTAACGGTGGTAAAATGATGCTGTTTTTGTTAACTCGTGACTCATGTATTACATTTTTATGCCCGAGCTGCATACGATCCCTGATACGCCTCACCTTTCTTGCATAATGTTCCTGTCTATTGCGGCTGTCCCATTCACATAGGAAGCAACAAAATTTAGTATACCCAGTCTGCATGCCCGTGAGAATTACAATGACCTTTAGGTCTCCACAAATCCGCTATTGGTAGTTATTGTACTTTATATTTGCCAAAAGTATAGCCATATTGTCATAAGTTTCTTTCATATGAACAGAGTAGGCGACTGGAATTGATGAATTTACAATGCTTTGAAAGAGTCGAATGGTTAATTAAGTGAACACCATCATTCACCGGTATATAATCCGAGTCAGAATTAGTTTCTAAAGCAGGTAAACTATGACTTTCTGATGGTTCATTCACGTCCAACGGATATTGTTCTGGTCGAACTGGGATCGGACATGTGATTGGATCATGAAGCACTGGTTTCGAAACCGATTCAATATTTGGATAAACCACAGACTTTCTAGTTTTAAAAGTGAAACCATGGATATTTGTCAAGCAGAAGTAACAATCAGTAGCGTGATTTGTCAGTTCACGTAATATTACTGGCACTCCAACAGGCATGGACTTATGCTTCGGCGATTTTTGTAATCAACCTGCCAATGTATTTGCACAAGTCGAACAAACTGCATTTGGCTTCCAAGATTTATTTGCATAATCAACTTTCGAATCGAAATAAAGTTCATATGCTTTCTTTAGTAATGGTGTAAAGTTTTTCTGGTGAACACGATTGGTAAAATATCCGCACACGTAATAGAACAGATCAGCCGAATTTCTACAACTTCTAGAAGCCATATTTTGCTCAGAATTATTTCAAAATACAGTAACTATTTGAAAAATAGCGTAACATATGTCATGCATCTTTTAGCAGTATAAAAAGTGGAATTATTTTGCATTTTATTAATTTTTAATAATTTATATAGTAAAAACGAAACGGAGCAAATAACGGTTTCCCAAAAATATATTTATTCACAAATATCTTAAGAACCCGATGTGATAGAGATAACCGGATTTCAAATTTGAAATCAGCGCAAGAAATTTACCTAAGAACACTTATTCTTATGTAAGAAAGAAAAATGTTGTTTGTCAGTGTTATCTAGCTTAATTACAACCGTAAGAGTTTTTCTGTTTAAGTTTAATATATTAGTCTAGTAGTTTTATTATAAATATGCGTATACTGTATTAGTTTTATTTGTTTATTAATTGTAAAGCTTATTTGCTATGTCTTTTCCCTCATCTGTTACAGTTTATTGATTTATTGTAAACCTATTCGACTCTTTGTTAAGCCTTCGTAATTATTCGGTGTTATACTACTATTAGCACTATTCGTCTGTCATCTGGTAGAGACTATAGAAGCATATATTTATTCTGTTTTCCCTTTTTGCTTCTACATTACTTTCAAGTATCGACTTAGATATTTTATGGGTATTTATTTCTTGTAAGTTTGTATTAGGATTAGTGTTAGTCTACATCATATTTAAGTGTTTCTAAATGTGGTTATTAGTTTAATGTTTATGTCAATACTTTTGAGTAGTTATTTACATTGTTTTGTATCTTGTACAGAATCTGTGCGAGGTTGAACATCAGTGAAACAAGCTTGCTGTAGTGCCAGTCATAGGAACACAAATATCCTTCAGCTGTAGATCTGCATTATCTCGGTGGAACCATAGACTGTAATCAAGACATACTTAAGATAAGTCACAGTTTATGCCATTGTTGCACTTCTTTGTTCAAATACCGTTCTACTGACATTCTGATGGTCATTCATTTGTATTCGTTGTTGTATAAGCGTTTTCTATTTGTGTTACTTGTTTATACATTATTAATACTTTATTCTTCATTAGAAGGAATTGGTATTAATCTATTCTGTAGGTTTTTGTAAAATTAATTCCAGTGTATGGGAGGCCCGGTCTTGGAGAGACTCGGTGACTAGTGCCCCGTGGAATTCTTTGAACATTTATTGGTGTTAGCTGTTTCACTTTGGTTTGTGTAATCACTGTTGCATAACTTAGTCTCTTTTGTCGTGTTTACTTGTAGTTTTCTTGCGTTAATTTTCTACTATCTTGTATATAAGTTCATTTCACAGTTCTATTGTTGTTGGTATTGCAGGTGTGGTAGTTTACATCTATAACTACTTCATTACTTTCTTATACTTTCTTTATCTACCTATATACTTTCTTGTATTATTCCCCCATCTGCCGGTTGTTGTTCGTTTGTTTATGGTTTTAGTGTCAGCGGTGTACTTCATTATTATCATCATTCACTGTGTTTTGCTCCTGGTTATTAGTTACAAATAGTTTGTATGATTACTGTGTTAGAATCTAAGCATTGTAGGTATGAGTGTCAGAGTATATTGAGGATCAGTGTGTTCAGCTACACATGTCTTAGTCTAGACATAGGTGGACCTGATGTGATAAGTAATTGATTCTAGAGTTACTAGTTTGTATTATCTTTAGAATTATTGGTGATTTGTTACTGTGTTATTGTAGTACCTAGGTACAGGTATATTAATACGGATAATTTGGTATTGTAGTAGTGAATATGCTTTGTTATTTGGGAATCTAGTCTGTAAATATATAGTCATGGCAGATTGTTCAAGAACAATTAGAAACAGAAAGAAAAGAATAGCCTTAAGAGACTTTGTTTTGGCTATCAGAGATTGTGAGTCTTATGAATTGTTAACACTATAGTAAAAGTGGATGATAAATATAAGGCACATAGAGCAAAGGTATATATGATAGAGATTAAGGAAATAAGAGAAGTTAAATCTGGAAATACATTACCAGCAGTTGATGAGATCAAGAGACCAAAACTGAATCTAAAGAGGAAAGCTAATATAGCTGATGGCATCATGAAAACTGAAACCAAAGAGATCACTGTACAAACAGATAACTGTTGTGAAGGCTGTTCAGTCTCAGTTGGGAAAATGTATAAACTGAATGTGGATGAACCACAAAAGATTATCATCAATGATGAATCAGTTAGGAGTAAAGCTAATTTATATTCTATGGAAGGAAGATCAATAAGTGTTAGTAAGAATGCAGTGTCTACAAAAGCCTATGAGACAACAAAGGGAGTGACAATTCCAGTGCATGATGAAAAATACCATGCAACTCAAGGAGTGTTTTTACCAAAAATGCGTTTTTGGTGTGACAAAGATCAGTTAAAGATAGAAAAATTGATTCAGGAAGAGGGAACATTCGAGGAAAAGTGTACAATATTAGAAGGAAAATTTAAGATTTGAGCAGAGATTAGTAAAGGAATACAAAGATAGTATTCAAAGATTAGATGATAAATTCAAGGTGGATGAGAACAGGATATTAAATGAGTGTAAGGGTAATACTCAAGTTAAGGAGCAACATTGCAGGGTCCTGATAGATCGTTGGAAGGAGAAATTTAATGCTGTGGAAATGAGTTACTTTGTTAAAGTTAAAGCACTAAAAGAGCAATTTAAAGCTGCTAAACAAAGATTTGAGCAGCAAGCCAAAGTATTGAAAGATCAAGCTAAGTCTATGGAGGAGAGACATGAGGCTGCACTTGGTACAGTTGGAAGAGATTGGTACTTGTTACGACTCAGCATGAGAGGTTAATTGTTACTGGGCATAGAACAAGGCTGAAAGCTATAACTTTTCAAGAGACGGTTGTCTAGAGAGACTTAATATTTTTCAAGAATGGAAATTTGACAGAGTGTATATAAACAACAAATAGTGAACAGGTGTACAGTACACGTCAGTATAACTAGGTGTTTTAGATTGACTTATTTCATTAACTAAAGTAGTAAAGCTTAATTGGGAGGTACAGGTTGTAGTATCTAAGGTCGCTGATCACGAAGACATGTGAAATGGGTATATCTTCAATTAATTGATTATTTTGTCACCCCACTGGGAATGTTTAGTGAAATGGGGTGGACATAGAAGGGTATGTGATATGGCATAATGTGATACAAATTTTCCAAAGCAAATGATTTTATTCTTGTCTAATTTAGTTTATCCATAGGAAAGTATGCTATGCCATGAGATACCAGTGTTGTTTGTGGAATTGTCTATCATTACAGCAGCTGATGAGTGGTCATCAGCAGGCTTGCTCACCGATACCTCTTCTTAGTGAGACATCAGTCCTTTACTCTGGTTTTGGATCAATTGAGACATAATTTGCAGATGGACTGCAGTATTTAGTATAGATTGTTTTATATTTATGAATCACATTTGTGTTAGATCGATAAGTTGTAAGTGTTAACTTATAATATAAATATATTATTTAATGAACAGTGCTGATGTACCTTTTAGTTCACTCATATATTTTTGTATGGCGAATCCACATGATTTGGTTAATATACTTATGTATTGCCTTTTTGTTCCATCCCTCTTTTGTTATTTAATATGACTTAACATATTTCATCGATCTCACACTTTTGTTTGATGTAATGTTTAAAAAAAAAAATGATCTTAACATTTTTTCTCCGGGGGTCGGTGGGATCTGTTAAGTCATATTCTAAGTTAGAGTTAGGTGTTAAAGATTTTTGTGTACGGGGCTGGTGTTTGTTAGTAAGTAGGTTAATGTCATGAGATATATGACGTGTATACATGTGTGTGGGTAGAGAATGGTGTAACTCTGTTTATAGTGTATTATTATTGAAGTATGCAAGCTTGGAATATTACATTTAAAAGTTCACTGTTTAGAAGCACGTAGCTTGGTTGAAGATTACTCAGGGGCGTTCATGTGTGAATTGAGGTTTACAGGACATGAGAAAAGCGTGCGGAGGGAATGTAGTTAGCATACTTGTCAGAGAAGTATACTGAGTCGTTAAGGGGAGTCTGTGGCCATCCGTCGTGGGAGACGGTCGGTGTTTTCTAGAGTATGTTAATAGCGTATGTGATTTTGATTATGATATATTGGATGTGACGCGATGATGTTCCGCGTAAGGTGTATTTACAAGACCTTCATATATTGTTATTTACTAGCGCGTTGTGTTCTGTCCCGCGCTTGGAAGTGGATGGACACGACGTTTTTCCCGTGTCAGAAGGAGGTCTATGGTAAGACCATTATATGTTACTGTTTGAATGCGCGTTGTGTGCTTTCCTGCGCCAATAGGAGGTCTACGTTATAAGACCTTGGCTGTTCCAGTGTTTGGAAGCCTAATAGGAGCTTTGATAGAAAGCTTGTGTGTATCGTCATTATAAGCGCGTTGTGGTTTTCCCGCTCTGTGAAGTTCTGGAGGAACTTGGATGCCTGGTGATTAGACCAGAGATAGAGATATATGTGCGAGGGGGTGAATGCTGCACTTACATTGAATACAGACCACAGAGATATATGTTCGAGGGGTGAATGCCGCACTTACATTGAATGCAGTTGTTACCAGTACGTTAGGATGACTGTACTACACGTTTTAATGATGCAAATATTTTGTACTATTGTTACTGATGTCCAGGACTAAGCTGTCAATATTATATAATGGAACTGTGAACCAGACTTCTGTCAAGTTATTTATTTGTGTACGTACTATCGTGAGTGTCAGTCAAACTTACACATCAAATATTATACAGTAGGATGCTTACGAAATCTATCCCGTAACATTTGGGCCAGCTGATGTTGGTACAGTTTAAAGTTAAACAAACAGCCCGCTTTAACAGAAGTTGTCGCCAGTGACATAAGTGAACTGCAACAAAACTTACTTTCACAGGAACCTACCTGTTGAAGGTGTTAAACTTACTCATTGTCAGCCATCTGATGTTGTGGTCGTACTCTTAGATAATGAGCTTATTATTATTCGTATTATCCATATGATGATGGTGATAAATCCACAATATTAATGTTCTTGACAGATGTCGTGTTTTTTTTTTTTTAATCCTCGCATGAGTCGCATATTTTTAAATGCTCGCATGAGTCGCATTTTTGTAAAATGCTCTCAAGAGGCGCATTTTTTTAACTCGCGTGAGTCGCTGTGAAAACTGAAAAAAGACAATCTTCTTTTCAAAAGATATTGCAGTCTGTTTCAGTTATCTGCGATGTTTTTTTTCTAAATGCTCGCATGAGGAGCATTTTTTAAAAATGCTTACATGAGTTGCATTTTTTTCAAACGCTCTCGTGAGGCGCATTTTTAAAACTCGGATGAGTCTCAGTGAAAACTGAAAAAGACCATCTTTTTTTTTACAAAAGATATTGCAGTCGGTTTTAGTTAGCTGCGATGTTTTGTTCTTTTTTTTTTTTTTTAGATGCTCTAATGAGGCGCATTTTTTATCTCGCATGACAGTGAAAAATGAAAAATACCAGACAGTTTTCACAAGATATTGCAGTCTGTTTCAGTTATCTGCGATGTTTGGTTGTACGACGATAAATGACCACTGGTTCCAGTACCACCAATGATGGGTCATTATTTACTAAAAGTGACATATGCTAGTACTGTATAGAAAAATCATTGAACACCCAGCCTGCTCTTGTAAAATGTTTTATTTAAAAGAATAATAAAACGTCAATAAGATTATCATACATAAAATATAAAATGTGTCTCACAATCTAAATGGAAACATACGCTAACGAGAAAAAAAAATAATTAAAATTATTATAGATTAAAATCAGAAAAAAAAACAACTTTTGAATTTATATTTTATGCTTGCGTCATTCTTTCCCTTAAACATATAAACTTACCTTAGTAAACTCCCCTGACAAACTCAAACCAGACTGATCTATCTATCTATCTATCTATCTATCTATCTATCTATCTATCTATCTATCTATCTATCTATCTATCTATCTATCTATCTATCTATCTATCTATCTATCTATCTATCCATCCATCCATCCATCCATCCATCCATCCATCCATCCATCCATCCATCCATCCATCCATCTATCTATCTATCTATCTATCTATCTATCTATCTATCTATCTATCTATCTATCTATCTATCTATCTATCTATCTTTCTTTCTTTCTTTCTTTCTATTTATCTATCTATCTACCTAGCTAGCTAGTTTGGTTGGTTTTTACTTTCGTTCTTTTTGTTTTTTAACGTACTTTATTTCTTAATTGTAATTTGATACTGGAAATGTATGTTGTTATATTACATTTATAATGTTCATTGCTTCTAAATTAATATTAACTGCAGATATAAGGATATATGTATACAGAAGCCTTACTCGAACTTTTTATCTTGAAGGAACCCTTGAAATAATTTGTAAATGTCAGTTAACTCCTTGAATATAAATTATTATATCTACAGCATACGGTACGTTAGCTGATCATTAAGTTGTAATTATAATAATCCAATAAAAATTGTCAATCATTATTGAGTAGAGAATGATTTCTTCTGTGGGTCTGTTTATTTTATCCAACTTATTAGCCAACTGTTTTTGTGTGGTTCTCACTTCCAACAAAGGACATCAACTCTTTTGTAAGTCAGCAGTGTTATCAGTGCCGGATTTACATATGGACTGAGCGTGCTGCAGCCCAGGGCCTCATTATCTAGGGGGGGGGGTGAAGGGGGGGGGGGGCTTTTGCACCCCTGCCAAAAAAAAAAAACAATCATCATTAATTTTATTCCATTTGTAATGATAAAAGTCAGGGGCGTACCTAAGCCAATAATGTGTAAGTACAAATCCAAAATTCAGGAATACACTGATGGAAGTGACCAAAGCACACATTCTTGATTCTACTATAAAGGCATAGTTGCTAGTAACATTACACACGTATGACAGGATAACAGTTACACAAATACGCACTTACTGTTTAGTAAAGTTTGTGGAAGCTTTAACCCTTTGCTTTTCACTTTAGCCAAAAGGCGATATTGTCGCCATTTCTTGCCAGCTTGGCCAAAATGCGAATCTATTATAGACATAAGTTAAATTCCGAAATAAAAACATTACAAACAGAAGAAAATAAAATAGACTACATTGAGCTTTGTGGGCAGACTGATGACAAACCAGTTTATATACAGAACACAGCCTCTCTTCAAGAAGAACTGTTGTCAGTAACTACCACTACATTTACGGAAACTTCTGGAGAAAGTGACAATGAAGTGAGAAGACCTATAGCCAAAGATTTAATACAAGGCGCTGAAGGAACATCTCACGAGATAGTTACATTAATAGAAGCAGTCCAAACTAGTTACGATCTTAAAGACTATGAACAAGCAAACAAGCTCAGCGAAAACCCTACAATTACAGACACACAAATACCAACTGTTCATGCTACTAGTTATTTCAGATATAATAATGACGTAGGTTTATGGACGACATTGAATAACGAGGAAAAATTCTTCTGGATTGCAAAAGGCCTATCGGAATGGCAGCACTGTGATCAGCCTTTTACCAATTTAAAGCAAACATACAAAAACCAAGACCGGTTCTGTTCAAAGAATATATTCCATTATACTAAAGTAAATGGAGAAACATACCGTCGAGAATGGTTAGTGCATTCTCCCACAAAAGGAAAAGTCTAGTGTTTTGTGTGCAAACTTTTCTTTAACCAAATTACTCAACTACAGCTTTAACTTCTACTGGATTCAATGATTGGCATCACTCTTATCTTGTTCAAACCCACGAAAACTCTAAAAATCATATGAACTCCGTGCTAACATATTTAACAAGAAAGTGTGGTCAAACGTTAACATCGAAACTCGAAGAGCAAATCAAAACAGAGCAGGATTACTGGCGGCACGTACTTCAGCGAGTTATTGCAGTGATTTCCCTTTTGGCAGAATGTGGCTTGGCATTTAGAGGAGATGATGAAACATTTGATTCTCCAAACAATGGTAACTTTTTTGGGTTGCTTGAATTAATTGCCAAATTTGATCCATTCCTGCATCCACACATAAATCAGTACGAACGAACGAAAGAACGAACTTTATTTTCGAAGGGTAAAGAATTGGGCGCGCAGGCCCGTCTAACATTCTGCCCTTCCACTCTCATTAATCTTGCATACTATATCCTTTCATTCCCACATGATGCTATAAGCATTAATTTAAAGGCATGCAACATTATAAAGTTACCATAACAGCATTCATTTACAGTATGCAATCATAATTTAAAAAAATGAGTAGGGTTTTTTTTTTGAAACAAACAAGCTTAGTAATTGGGGGGGGGGGGGGGGTTGGGGGGGGGGGGGGGGAAGTAAGGGGGAGCGTTGGGGGGGGGGGGGAAGGACAATAATAAAAATAAAATAAAAGCCCTAAAAACAATAAATAAAAATAAACAAATTATGTATACCGACACTCATTCATGCAGTCGATCCGTCTACAATTAATCTGTATTTTTGAATGTGTCATTAAACATCAATACAAAAATTATATAAACACATTCTCGCTTATATCCATACATTCTTGGTGGAAAATGAAATAATAATAACACTTTCTTACGCACTTCTGTGGCAGGAAAAGTCTTTTAGCAGTAGAAAAAAAAAAAGTTCACATTTCTAAAGTACAGTGGTATGCGGGTACATTCTCACGACTCACTGCTTATTATATATATAATATTCTGGCTCATACGTTTGCTTTCATATATGTTATAACTGAATCATCTATGTTTGTTTAGTTTTGAAACAACAGGTAACAAATGTAAAATCAGTTAGTATTAACAGTTTAAAATAAATAAAATGCTGGTGATTGTTATGTGGGAATCAAATTTTCTCTTCACGGAGATTTAAGGTGATGTTTTAGTAAGAAAGTTATGACCCTTTTGCTGGTGCTTTTTATAAGCACTTAACTGATATAAGGGAGTCCTTGCAGCTGTGGTTTTTGTCACTTCTTGGTGATGAGTGCACTTTTCTTACACGAGTGGTGCAGTAGCTTCTGATAGCTTGTAACCTACATTTTAGACAAAATAGAAAGCAGATGTATCGGCTAAGTACATTTGTGTGCTGCCGATTAACAGGCGCATTCTTGCTTTCCACCCACCCGTGTTAATCTCTCAGAAGATTTAAATTCCCGAGTACACAGTGTAGCTCAGGGAAGATGATTAAACATCAACATATTCCTCTGGGTATTAACTAGGAAAATGTGTCTGGACAGCGCGAATAATGAGTTTCCTGAGTTGCAAGTAACTAAGTGCATTTATCTCACAAAACATTATACACTTTAGGCACATGCGATGTAATCCTAACTTATCACAGGTCTATTCGGAGTCTGGGGTCACCTCTGCTGTCGGTTTTCCGCACGACTAGCTAGGAGAAATCACCAGCGCTTGATCTAGTAGTTTACGAATTTACTAGTTTTGTCTGTTGAGGTTGCCATCCACACACACACGCACACGCACACGCGCACGCACACACACACACACACACACACAAATATATATATATTCAAGTTGCAAGCTGTCTGTTCTGTGTCTCTGAGTTTACTAGATTATTTTTTGCACTTCTCAGTTCAAATCACATTTGATACTTCTGCCAAGATCTTCTATGAAATTCAATGTTTATTCCGGCTCTCCCTTCAATTCAATCGTAAGCTTTTTAGCACTGTATGGGATGGGGTGTTTTAATTCATAATCTCCCCCGCATGTTTAAAATATTACATTTAATATTCCAACGCGAAACCTCTTTATAATAAGACTTAATATTTCCGGTGACATCTTGTGCACTCTCACAAACAAATTTGTGAACTATTTTGATGGCCAGATGCTACCTTAAAATACTGACTCGCCAGACAGATTGCCTGCTATAATCACACACAGGGATGGTCTGGTGAAAATATTATCTCATTATCGCCCTTGTTTTCGTGTCTTCTCCAGACAGTCAAACAAAAGCGGTTGCCGGCCGCACAGACAAACAACATTTGATTCCTTTTCATCTCGTACGAGACCATATTGTGTCTAACGAGGATCGTCTCCTATCAAATGGGGCAGACGACTCAAAGCGATAAACGTATTACCGCTGACCGATGATAATGACCGGGTATTGTAACGATAACACTACAGTTTACCTGGCGTAACGTAAACACGTCTGCGTGTAAAAAGATAAAGGTAGTCCCATAGCAGATACTTCCGTAGGGGAGTTGAGTGTTAGAGACTTCACTCTACTGATCCAACATAGAGAGTAACAAGAATTAAAACGCATTATGTATGCCAAATAAAGCTATTGGTGAGAAAATGAAGAAAAAGAAATGATACTGCCGTGGATCTGAAGGTGTGAGAGAGAACCCAAAAGTGCATGTTCAGAATTTCTGTGACATTTATCCACACAATGAAAGTAGAACATTTTTGAAATTTTAGCATTAATAAAAAGATTGTTTATAAATTTGATAAGTTTGCAAAAGTATGTATCTAATTGAAGACGTTCACACATAACATTCATAGCTATGTTTAAACATTACGCTATATACAAACTCAAAACAGTTTCTTTAGAGTTTTTTTTAATGCAAATTTATCAATTATGTCATTAAAATCAGTAACTCGCAGTTTATCATTTTCTATGCAGAGAATACTAAGATCTTGGGACATTTTTGACCGCAGATCATTCCTAATCCTTTTTAGTCTAGAAAATGATCTTTCACCATTACAATTAGTAACCATTAAACACAGGAACAATCTGAAAATTGTTTCCAGATTTGGAAAAGCTGTCTGAATTTTTTCTTGGAATATTATTTGATACATGTCCCCGGTAGCAGAAATTTTCTTTTTTCAGGGTGAGCTTGTTTGGTTTGATGTACAGATGGAAGTGCAAGTGTTCATCGACTAGACTGAGGTCAACATCCTTTGGATACTCATCAACATCTCGGCACCATTATGAATTTATTCCTTGGTTGCTTGCAGGTTCACCAAAAATGACAAATTGCCATCTACACTCCTTTACACTGTTGCTCTTCTGTCTAGGTTGGCTTCAAGAGCATTCATGTCATAAATAAATGAATTTATTCTAAAACAGTCTCTTGGAGAAGGTTGGTCGAAAGCTTCGGGCGCTGCCTCATCATTGCTTTGTTTTTTCTCGTACTCTCTAGAGTAATTTTTGCTTGCTGTTCAATTTCGTTCAAATTAGCCGGAGTGTTTGATACGAACTGCAATAGTGAGCTGTAAATCTGTGCACATGTGTTCAACGAAATTTGTGAACTTTGGAGGACCTTGCTAACTTTATGAAATTGGTCTTGCAAATGTGTCCAAAGGTGAAGCAAGACAATGAATTCAAATTCTTCCATTTTTGTAGAAGATTTTCAGCCTGTCGTCTAGTGTCAGTTTCATCACCGTAAAAATAACTGATGGCTTCAACAATGTTAGCATAACTTTCCGTAATCGCTGCAGTAGCATTGGCGTGAGCCTCCAATTTTGTGTCTGATAAATGCTTATGAACTTTTAACTCTGGATGTAAGAAACTTTTTAGCCCTGACTCTCTTTTTGTAGAAGCTGAGAAAAAACAATAATACTCATTTATTGTACCAAACAAATTCACTACATCCAGACACGTGTCAACTGCGGTTCGTCCTACTAGATTTAGGAAATGTCCAGCGCATGGAATAAACTTTGCAAACCTGTTCCTTTCCAGAATTTGTTGTTGAACTCCGTTATACTTTCCAGCCATATTAGCTGCATTATAATATGATTGTCCTCTACATTTACTGAAATCAATTTCAAGTTCACTGAAGTAGTTCAGAATCCGCTCAGCCATACTTTCTCCGATGTGATCTTTCAGTTAAAAAACCCTCAGAAAGCGTTCAACTGGTAATCCATCACTAGGAGAAATATATCTAACAATAACAGTAAGTTTATCAACATGGAAAACATCAGCCGTTGAATCAACTGATAAACTAAAATAACCTGCTTGTTTAATGTCGCTACGTATTGCTTCTCTAACTTTATTAGCCATCAACTAGATAACCTCTTCACATATAGTTTTGGATAAGTACGATGGCTGACCACCGCCTTTACTTCCATACTGATTTATGTGTGGATGCAGGAATGGATCAAATTTGCCAATTAATTCGAGCAATCCAAAAACGTTACCATTGTTTGGAGAATCAAATGTTTCATCATCTCCTCTAAATGCCAAGCCACATTCTGCCAAAAGGGAAATCACTGCAATAACTCGCTGAAGTACGTGCCGCCAGTAATCCTGCTCTGTTTTGATTTGCTCTTCGAGTTTTGATGTTAACGTTTGACCACACTTTCTTGTTAAATATGTTAGCACGGAGTTCATATGATTTTTAGAGTTTTCTTGGGTTTGGTCAAGATAAGCTTGATGCCAATCATTGAATCCAGTAGAAGCTAAAGCTGTAATTGAGTAATTTGGTTAGAGAGAAGTTTGCACACAAAATACTAGACTTTTCCTTTTGTGGGAGAATACACTAACCATTCTCGACGATATGTTTCTCCATTTACTTTAGTATAATGGAATATATTCTTTGAACAGAACCGGTCTTGGTTTTTGTATGTTTGCTTTAAATTGGTAAAAGGCTGATCACAGTGCTGACATTCCGATGGGCCTTTTGCAATCCAGAAGGATTTTTCCTCGTTATTCAATGTCGTCCATAAACCTACGACATTATTATCTCTGAAATCACTAGTAGCATGAACAGTTGGTATTTGTGTGTCTGTAATTGTAGGGTTTTCGCTGAGCTTGTTTGCTTGTTCATAGTCTTTAAAATGGTAACTAGCTTGGACTGCTTCTTTTAATTTAACTATCTCGTGGGATGTTCCTTTAGCGCCTTGTGTTAATTCTTTGGCTTATAGGTCTTCTCACTTCATTGTCACTTTCTCCAGAAGTTTCCGTAAGTGTAGTGGTAGTTACTGACAACAGTTCTCCTTGAAGAGAGGCTGTGTTCTGTATATAAACTGGTTGTTCATCGGTCTGCCCATACAGCTCAATGTAGTCTATTTTATTTTCTTCTGTTTGTAATGTTTTTATTTCGGAATTTAACTTATGTCTATAATAGATTCGCATTTTGTCCAAGCTGGCAAGAAATGGCGGCAATATCGCCTTTTGGCTAAATTGAAAAGCAAAGGGTTAAAGCTTCCACAAACTTTACTAAACAGTAAGTGCGTATTTGTGTAACTGTTATCCTGTCATACGTGTTTAATGTTACTAGCAACTATGCCTTTATGGTATAATCAAGAATGTGTGCTTTGGTCACTTCCATCAATGTATTCCTGAATTTTGGATTTGCACTTACACATTATTGGCTTAGGTACGCCCCTGACTTTTATCATTACAAATGAAATACAATTAATGGTGAGTGTTTTATTTTTTTGGCAGGAGGCAAACGCCCCCCTAGATAATGAGGCCCTGGGCAGCAGCATGCTCGGTCCATATGTAAATCCGGCACTGCCTACACTACTGACTTACAGAAGAGTTGATGTCCTTTGTTGGAAGTGAAAACCATATAAAAACAGTAGGCTAATAAGTTGGCTAAAATAAACAGACCCACAGAAGAAATCATTCTCTACTCAATAATGATTGACAATTTTTATTGGATTACTATAATTACAACTTAATGATCAGCTAACGTACCGTATGCTGTAGATATAATAATTTATATTCAAGGGGTTAACTGACACCTAAAAATTATTTCAAGGATTCCTTCAAGATAAAAAGTTCGAGGAAGGCTTCTGTATACATACATCCTTACATCTGCAGTTAATATTAATTTAGAAGCAATGAACATTATAAATGTAATATAACAACATACATTTCCAGTATCAAATTACAATTAAGAAATAAAGTACGTTAAAAAACAAAAACAAAAAGAACGAAAGTAAAAACCAACCAAACTAGCTAGCTAGGTAGATAGAAAGATAAATAGAAAGATAGATAGATAGATAGATAGATAGATAGATAGATAGATAGATAGATAGATAGATAGATAGATAGATAGATAGATAGATAGATAGATAGATAGATAGATAGATAGATAGATAGATAGATAGATAGATAGATAGATAGATCAGTCTGGTTTGAACTTGTCAGGGGAGTTTACTAAGGTAAGTTTATATGTTTAAGGGAAAGAATTAAACAGTAATAAAATATAAATTCAAAAGTGCTTTTTTCTGATTTTAATTTAATAATAATTTAAATTACCTTTTTATTTCTCTTTAGCTCTATATTTTCATGTAGGTTGTGAGACATATTTTATTTTTTAGGTATGTTAGTCTTATTGGCGTCTTATTATTCTTTTAAAGAATACATTTTACAAGAGCAGGCTGGGTGTTCAATGATTTTTCTATACTAGCATATGTAAGTTCTAATGAATAATATGTGGGAATTGATACTTTTGGTCATTTATCGTCGTACAACAAAACATTGCAGATAACTGAAACAGACTGCAACATTCATTTTTCACTGCGACTCATGCGAGATAAAAAATGCACCTTATGAGAGCATTTAAAAAAAAAAAAGAACAAAACATCGCAGATAACTGAAACATACTGCAATATCTTTTGTAAAAAAAAGATGGTCTTTTTCAGTTTTCACTGAGACTCATCCGAGTTTAAAAAATGCGCCTCATGAGAGCATTTGAAAAAAAATGCAACTCATGTAAGCATTTTAACAAAATGCGCCTCATGCGAGCATTTAGAAAAAAAAAACAAAAAAAAAAAACCTCGCAGATAAGTGAAACAGACTGCAATATCTTTTGAAAAGAAGATTGTCTTTTTCAGTTTTCACTGCGACTCACGCGAGTTAAAAAAATGCGCCTATTGAGAGCATTTTACAAAAATGCGACCCATGCAAGCATTTAAAAATATGCGACTCAAGCGAGCATTTAAAAAAAAAAAAACAAGACATCTGTCAAGACCATTAATATTGTGGATTTATCACCATCATCATATGGATAATACTAAAAATAATAAGCTCATTATCTAAGAGTACGACCACAACATCAGATGACTGACAATGAGTAAGTTTAACACCTTTAACAGGTAGGTTCCCTTTTATTGAGGACTGCACACAGGAAAGCCACACACGGCTAGCAATACATATGAAATACAACTCAATATAAATGCCAATACAACTTGCAATAGCTAACAACTTAATCTATCAGTATCATACCCACTGGTATGTCCCTACCGAATGAACATCACAATGACTTTCGCTCGCCGGCGAAATCCTGTAGTAGGATAAGGCAATACTTAATCACAAATGACTCATCATCAACGGCCTAAGGAAATTCCACTAGATGATACACCATCACTCTAGAATTAAGCAATTTAATCCACACCGCATGAAGAAATGGCAAGCACTATAACTGAACAACCATGGCATACACTTCCAAGCAAAAATGCTGACAGGGAACATAAAGACCACCTGTACCAGACGCTAGCCAGAACTAGAATGCCTTTTTGCACGTAAATTTGTTACCACTTCCCTTCCAGTCAGCTGACAAAACGGGTTTTTAAATTATACCAATGTTGTCCCTCTCAACGGAACCAACCTGATATTTCGGCGAACATATCGCCGGGACCCCCCCCCCCCCCCCCCCCCCCTGTAAGAAAGAAAACGAAGTTTTCTTCCACCTGAGGAGCCAAGCCCAACCCCCTTCGGAGTATGGACGAACAAAATGCCAAGACAGCACCTCCTCATCTACCTAGAGAGTACCATAGTTGTCCAACACCATTGTCATTCATGCCTTCTCAACCTATCCACAAAACACAATCTGAGCATAAAATAAGCCACCACAGGTACTGGTAGTCGTGAAAAATAACAACGAATGTCCAAACCTGGTCTATCAAACACAATATATATTACATTTTACAGATATTCTTATCTAGACCTTAACAACAGTAACCAATCTCATAGTATAACCAGTCATTTGTACCATGGTTTAAACAAATGTTCAATATAAGTCTATATCACCTTGCCTTTATGGCACCATGATACACACATTGTAAAGCATAACATATTACAGTATAAACATGCATATAACCAACGTGATCTTTAAAGATTACAGAAAACCTCATATTCATATCAGCATAGTACTGGGGGCGTGGGTAAGTTTCTAAGGTTCGGTTCGCTTCAACCGAAACAACTTACTGAACACGAACCCGAAGCCTAACCCTGCTATTGCTGGACTATCAGCAGGTAGATGTGAAGCAACGACACGTGCTTCCACCTTACTGCATCACGCGCACCCCACCTATTCGCAAAAGTCACTCATGCAACTTTGGTATTATCCCGCAAAGACAATACCTCCACGAACTTTACTGGCGCAACTTCATTAAACACTCGTCTAAGTGTGCGCCAACTTGCACTCAGGAGAACATTGCGCACCCAAACTGTGCGATCACCAGCTATCGGACCCTCGTATAAGTTCCTACTGCTCCCAATCATGTCATTTGGTACTTGCCGCGAACCGCGTCTACGATGTACCTTCTGGTCATCTCCCTTGGGAGTTTGGTGATGCTGAGCCTCTGCTCCAGCCGCATCCTTGGCATTATGCACTCCGCGAACATTGCCGACGATCAAATCGGCAATTGGATCCTCGAGGACGAACGCATTCACTCTTTCCGAGAAAAACGGAGTGTCCACCTTAATACTCACCTGGGGGTAAGACTCAACCTTGCCCCCCCCCCCCCCCCAACGTGGTGCACTTTACCGTTTTGTCTGTAAGGCAGGAGTCGTCGATACACGACCAAAACATCCCAATTGTGGTGCATCCATTGTCCATCAACACCCGGAATGGACTATTCTCCACCTTGCTTTCGTGGAGAATCACCTTGCCAGTCTCATGGACTGCCGACAGACATGGTGCCGCATGTCCGCATTGAAGCACTATCCTCTCGTTTGCGTGAAACAGAGGGCGACACCCCGCACAGTCCTCACTGTTGACTGTTTCTAACACAACCGCGAAATTCGCGTGTTCAATCGGGGTCGGGCACCTGTCAGCACAATGGTTATTGCCACTACAATTGGAACAGAGGCGCTCTTTCTTCTTCTCCTCCTCGCGTGTACTCTTGCTGGAGCTTTTCGACGATGTAATCCGCGCATCGGAGTCGGAAGATCGACTCTCTGAGGAACTACTCCTCTGCTTGGGATGTTTTGCTTTGTACCATAACCGGTCTTCGTCCTGAGCGTCCTCGAAGTGTACATGCTTCCGCGTTTGGTACTCTCTTCTGTCACTATCGATTCTACCTTGTCGGTTCTGCCAACTCGGCCGACCATTACGATGGGATCGGAAATCCACATAATTTCCTCTACGTGGCTGATAGGGACTGGCGGAACTCTCGTGCTTCTGCTATTGGCCCCTGTCTGCATCACCTGACTGATTTCGCCAAGGATGGCGCTGAACTTTGCCGACACCGGAACTACGTCGTCTGGCACAACTGACTTCTGAATGGGTTTGCCCGGATGGGCTAAGACATAATGGTGCCCCAATTGGGCCATGGACTCAATGTCCTTCGGTTGACGTTCCTGAAAGAACGCAACCAACTCACTGGAACACGAGGATAACACTTTGTCCCGTAGCACCAAGTGTAGCAAGCCATTAACGTCCTTAGGATTTCCCTCCATCTCAATTCATCTGTTGATTCATTCTTTCATAACCCTCCACTCCCAAAGGAGCATAGGCCTTCATCAAACACATGCCAAGTCCTCCTGTCACGGGCCATCATCTCAAGTTCTTTCCACGTTCTCCTCATCATTTTCACCTCTGTTTCCAGCTCTCGTCTCTATGTGCTTCTTGGTCTACCTCTGCCTCTCTTGCCCTGGGGGTTCCAGAACAAGGACTGCGTTGTAATGCTATCAACAGGTTTCCGCAATGTGTGTCCTATCCATCGCCATCGTCTTCTTCTCATCTCTTGTTCTACTGGCACTTGTCTAGTTCTTGTCATCAGTTCCACGTTGTTAACCTTGTCATACCATTTTGATCCCTCTATTATACGCAAGCACCCATTTATGAAATTCTGTAGATTTTTAGTTGTTGTCTTTGTTGTTCTCCATGTCTCAGAGCCATACAATAGGACTGACTTCACATTTGAGTTGAAAATTCTTATTTTCGTGTTGGATCTGATTTCTCTTCATCTCCATATATTTCCCAATGCAATAAAAGCTCCTCTTGCCTTTTGTATTCTTATTTTGATATCGCTGTCTTTCCCTCCATCTGTTGAGCAGAAGATTTATCTTTGAGATAATGTCCTCGAATTCCTGGTCCGCACATGGCATCGCGTTTATAAAACACGTCCGGTAGCCGTCAGCAGTCAGACGGAACTTCCGGAGCAACCTTTCCTTTACCTTGTCGTAATCGGCCCTTTCTTCTAGTGGAGGCTATAAAAAGTCTCCATCGCAGGCCCCACTAGCAATGTAGATAACAGAGATGGCCACTGATCCCTGTCAGCCTTCCAGGCCAAAGATTCGGCCACGAATCTTTCAAGGAAATAATCTAAACTGTCAATTTTATCATTAAAATTCGGCAGACGCAGCCTAAAGGGACGATGAGACCCACCAGGAGCCAAGTTCTGACCACTCGCACCCACTTCCAGTCTCTTTAAATGTATTTACCTATCAATTCTCATTCTATCCTTCTCTAATTCGAATTCTCTATCTTCTCTCATCTTCTTTTCTTGCAATTCTCTCTCCATCTTCTTTTCTTGCAATTCTCTCTCCATCTTCTTTTCTTGCAATTCTCTCGCCATCTTCTTTTCTTGCAATTCTCTCTCCATTTTCTTTTCTTCAAATTCTCTTCTTTTTATCTCTAGCTGTTCAGCTCGAGCATCTCTTAAGGCATTCTGATTAAAATAAAATTCAGCCTTGGCATAGTTACTTAGTTCTGTGCCAGTTAACCCACATTCTTTACCTATCTGAATGAAACCCTGTATGTCCATGATGTACACACAGAATACTCACTATCATCTCTTGCTATAGATTTTTACTAAGCAATTACTCAATTGTATGTACTGTAACCTCTTCAGTTATATCAACAGATAAGTCTCTGCTTACTAAATATGCAGTAATGATAGTAAATATTGATATCACTTCTCCAATTTACACATATATATGCATGTAAGTATATATCACCTCACCCCTCAATGTCTATACATAATCTGTTTCACCTCTTCTTGTACAGCTATAGTCTTACTTTGCCACTTGGCTACTGTCTCCTTACTCTGTAAATTTGGTCCTTCTGACCAATTAGTCTTTATAATACACTAACAGAACCTTACAATAGTCGACTGTTGTAAAACAACAGCTAATGAAACTTCCTGGTGCTATGACACCAGTGTACTAACTTGGCAATCAAACAGCTTTTACTTCAAAGTCTGTTACTGGCACCCACACTGGTGCTATACTAAGATACTTCTTCAATACCCAATATTCTATCTTATCTAAATGTTTATATTGGCAAAACTAATTCAATTCTATCTTCTCCAATGGCAAAATGAGCACTACACAGATGAAAAGACACACACCCACACTACAAAAACAAAAATCCCAGTCACGAGGAATAAGATGAAAGACCAAGTAGAGCAGAGGTAGATTAGCATATACATTGCGTGACTGCACACGAACGAAAACAACGGATACCTGTAAACGTATTTACAAGATAGCAAGATGGCACGATAAAACACACCACTTAAACACGACAAAAGAATACTGAATGTGCAAGACAATGTGAATACAAACTACACCGGTACACCTAACACCAACAGGGCTTGGAATGTTAAGTAGGGCAGTCGCAGGAAAACCGTCTGCCTTACTCCACCACTAAACATACACAGCCACCTTCTATAAAGAAATCAGTCTAATTCAATCTTTTCCCACAAGTAGGACCAGAATGAATTAAACTCGTCACCCGTCCACCCTTGAACACACAAATATAATATTAAACACAGTAAACTAAACAATAACCACACAGAACGATGAAGTACTGAGAGCTCTCTATTTCACTCCTAACTCACAAGAAGCAAAATAAACTCAACAACCTACAAGGAAAACTAACCCTATAACATATCAAAATATATAATATAAATACCTTCAAGTACTAGAATATAGAGTGAAAGATCCCACCTAACTAACTACCTCCATACAAACATACAGACTAAGTTCTACAAAGCAAGTAGGAAAAAGAACAAAAAAAAAGAAAAAAACAAGAACAAACCAAGAAGCAAGATTCAAGAAGCAGATCAAGAGATAGACCTATCCTCCTACATTAAAAGATCAGACTTTACGATAAATAGTATCATAAAGATAGACAGAAAAGAAATTTAGAATTTAGAGGGAAAAACAAGAAACATCAATATAGCCCATTATACAAAAATTACAAACAAGAACTTAACTGACGGTCCAACGACGCTTGACCAAGAAGCTTTATCAGCACCGGTGATGAATATGAGAACAAAACGAACAGTACACCACACAGTTCTCAAAATCCAGACTAATGTAATGTTCCAGAAACTCCGATTCCTACGTAAGTCTGTGTGTCAGCATACATCCTAATGTTATTTGGCACAGTACTGCAACCAATATCCAAGCGAATACACTGTCCTGCACGGAGCTATGAGAGGACAGTCCACGCTAGAGCTATAATGTCAGGTATCCAACGATTACACGCGTCTAAGAGCCGAGGAATATATGTATGTCCCTTGGCACTATGATCTGTCAGTGTCCACACAAAGTACGCTTAACCATTCCACCTAGGCAGGAGCATCAACAAAGTAAAGACACGTCAGAGGCGTTGATCTTCACCTCTGGCCGGGCACATCAGTGCAGTAAGGTCACGTCAGAGACGTTAATCTTCACCCCCTGGCCGGGCACATCAATGTAGTAAGGTCACGTCAGAGGCGTTGGAAGGCACCCCATGGCAGGGCCCCTCAGGGAAGTAATGTCCAGACAAACAAGATGTCCAACCAGATATCCAGAGATACCTATCACCCTATAGACCTCTTACCATCTACCACTTTCTATCGACAACTTCCTTCCACCCTATACCGAGCTTGACCTAACTATGTCCCATCTGGCACCCAATTGCCGCCTGGGACAATCTAAACTAGATGGTCGCAACACCGCAAACTCTGCTGCTCCACCTGGATCACTATCACTACGCCACAACACAACCTTGCAGTACCTCAAACTGACCCACCAGGTGCAGCTGTAACTTGAATCTATACCTTCGACACAAAAATTCTTCTAGCAACTGCCACCGTAGCACCACAATCCACTTGCACCAGCTGTCAAACACACTGTCCAACACAATAACAATGTCAAAATATTATCTGAACTGGCAACGACAACCTTACACTGTGACCTGAGAAAATAAAAAAACTAGGTTACGTGTTGTGACTCGTCACACTTGACCGCCCGCAGTTCACTACTGCCTGCTGACTGACAAAAACATAGACAACCGAAAGTAACTCACTACCGTGACTTAGTAGTAAATATGAAGGCGCCAACACACTGCGGCTACAACCTTCTAACACTCTGTGTGCATAATAGATTCTAGCCTATCTAAAGAAAATATAGGCACTACGGCCTTTTCGAAACAGCACTAGCTTTCCAAAATACTCTATATACTACTGAAGACAACAATTACAGTTGTCGAGGCACTGTTTAGACGTAGCCCTCAAAACTAGACTGCCTTTTTGCGCCTAAATTTGTTTACACTTCCCTTCCAGTCAGCTGACCAAACGGGTTTTAAAATTATACCAATGTTGTCAATCTCAACGTAACCAACCTGATATTTCGGCGAACATATCGCCGTGACACATCGCAGTATAGTACACATGACGCGATCCAAACCAGTCGCCAAGAAGAGGAAAATGTACACCAGTCCACCAGCGCTGAACAACAACCATTAGTATAACAAAACCAGAAACAGCCACCCAGAGAGAAAAGCGGACTCATCTTCAAATACTAAAGAGGTAATAGAAACAGCTCTACAATACAGACAGGTACATGCACAAGAGTAAGACAGAAGGGCAGAACAGCCAGACATCACCTCCCAGCTTGCTGCGGATGAGAGGACAATAACATCAGATCGATATCCTCGAGGCAATAACGAGCAGGAGGTATAATTAGGGTTACAAGACACGAAAAAGGAGTTATAATAGCTCTAAATAACACCGAGAAGACAAACAAACTGATGGTCGAACTAGAGTCCGCATACAAAGAAGTCCAGCTGCCCCACCAGATTACAGTTACTGTAAAGATCTACAAGAAAACAGAAAAGAGAGTTGTAAGAGGGGTCGACAACAATTGGTCTACACAAGAAGTCCGCAGCCGTCTGCAAACAGAAAACTAGAATGTCAAAATAACACATGTTGAAAGACTGAAGACATGGGACAAGAAGGGCACAAACCTAGTTATCCTAACTGTTAAAGGGACTTCAAGACCAAGTCAACTAAACCTAGACGATAGATGTGGAAACAACAGAAGAGCACATCCCTCCAGTTATGCAGTGCTCAAACTGCCAGCAATTTTCGCACACTAAGAAAACCTGCAAGAAAGAGAAGTCACTCTTACAATTAATGTCCTTACGCGAAAGAGGATACCAACTCTAAAGTGCGCAACTCCAACAGAACCTGCGCAAACTATCTCAGGAACCACGGCCATACTGAAGGAATATGTAAACAAAAACGTCTTCTTCAGAGAAGCAAGACACTGAGTCGCTTCAGGTGACACTGCTAAACAGGAACAGCACACAAGAACCCAACTATTAAAACACAGATGTGCGAGACATAAAACAAAAACTCAAAGTCGACAAGAACAGGCAGCACAACGAAGACACAGAAACTATAAGAGACGAAACAATAGGGGCCTTATTGAGCGCCCAGACAATGTTACAGGATGTGAAATCCATTCAGCACTAAATAGAAGTCGACATCGCAAAACTCGCAGAGCTAAAGGAAGAGAACGAAGAAGTCCTCAACAGAATTGAAACAGAGAGAAGGATCATCGAGGATATCGTAACAAAAAACAATCAAGGAAGAGAAAGAAGCAAAAAAAAAAAAAAAACCAAAGACCAAGTAATTACCGAAACCCTAGAGGTACTCTGTTAAGTCATGTTTTCGAGTGGGAGTTAAGTGTTTGGCATTCTTACGTACGGGTCTGATTTTTTTATAGACACTCAGTAAGCACGTTTAAAGTTATGAGATGATTTTTTATTTGGGTGCTTGAACATAGCTCAACAGAGTATGTGTTAGTTTTTTAAACATAAAGAGAATGTTGAAATGATCTTAGTAGTAGTTGGGGGAGAGATACGGGTGAGTTGGGCTCACATGTCAAGCTGTTAGTGCGCGCTTGAGTAAAGATGTACTGAGTTGTATTAAGAAACTATAATCTCGGTCATTAGGTATCTGGCAGAGCTTCGAGACGGATTTTTATAGTCTCGCTAGTGTTTCAAGAGTGTTTTTGGATGACAGAGATTTGATATGATTCATATTCCTGTGGAGGATATTTGCTAATGCAATGTATGATGCGTTACTGTGTATGCAACCAATTTCTCATGGATTATATTTACTCTCACCATGTATGATGTGTTGCTGTTTTCTGCAACCTATTTGCCATGGATTATACCTGCTGTTCTAACTTGTGATTTGCTGTCCATGATGTCAACGTTACTGTCGTAAATAAACTGTGTATAAGTTGAGAACTAGTTGGTCTATTTCCTGACCTAACGTTACTGTTGTGTGTGGGTGACATCAGAGACATACGAATTTAAAAGAACTCACGACATTCGCTCATTATATTTACACATCTGTCGGCCACTAACAGTAAGCCCGACCATACTGACATCGACCTTGTCAGTGGTACTACACCACAACACCCACCCAGAGCCGGATTAACGTAGTAGCACAAGTAGCATATGCTACGGGCCCCGCGCTTTTAGGGGCCCCGCGCCAATAAATATGTACATAATTTTTTGGTCATCTAATACGAGCGTTAAACTAATGATCTTGTGATTTATGCTATCTTTAGCGCCTTTTCATTTGTGAAAGAAATTGTGAGAGAAAGAGCATAAGAGGGTGACTTAGTGTGACTCTTCATTATTTTTATCTTAACTGTTTGCGGACCGAAGCCATTTAAGTGGTGTAGAAAATTTGGTCACGTTTGGACGGAAGCCACTTTTTTGGCTCTAGGCGACTGCCCCTCTAATTTTGTTTTGTTCTTTGTGAAATGAATTTGCATTAACAATAAAAACTAGAATTTAGAAAACGGAAACTTCCTGTTTTAATTGAGGTATACGGCGTGCTCGCACTCTCTTTCGATCTTGATTAAAATTTCTTGATTTGTAAGGTTAGAAAACTCAAAAAATGAGCAGTAGACACAGAGATATTGGACGTAATTATGCTTCTGGAAGTGAAAAACGTAAAGCGAAGGAAGAAAAAGAAAGAAGAGATCAACTTGTGATATCAAAAACACGTAAGCTGACTGTAAAGTGCAATCTTTACTATCTTGCAATATAATACATTTATATACTTATTATGTTCGCAAATATTTTGTAAACAAAGTATTTCCTTTTTAAGTGCTTAAGGAGAAGTCATTTTTGAGTTACTTCCCTTGAAAGCAGTTCCGTCATCTTCGATCGGATTCCGGGGACGAATTTAGGCCTACTGCGATTTATTCTTTGCCTGGGTAGGAATAGATTGTTCTTGCTTCAGTATATCTATGGCCTGAATTTATACGTAGTGTTTGTATGAGTAGGACGAGTCTGTCTTATATATGGATATCTTTACATTTCTAAGTCGAACTATGTTGGTTGTCGCTAGAAAAGGTCAAAGGCTATGCAGCGGAAGTATCGCTAGCAAGGGGTGTGATTCATGGCTGTCATCCTGTCGGGATGTCGAATTTTGTTGTAGCCAGCCTATCGCCGAAAAAGTGATCTATAAGTAAATGGGGAAAAGTGATAGTCATTTGGACATGTTGTATGTACTTTACCCCAGTGTTTATTCTCTTTTGCCAAGGAATGGCAAAGTTATATTTCGCATAGAAAGGTAAAACCACAATTTATTATGAACTTGGGCTTCGCCATCGTTGTCGATAAGCAGATGCACAGTGGTACTTCTGAAAAGAATATTTATTCAAAGGAAGATGACATTCCTATGTATCAGCACTAGATTATATGATATTATTCAATTACCTCTATGATAGAAGCTATGAAGAAATGAGGACATTTAACGAATGACCAATTTTGGTCTGTATCCAATAGTGAGTGGAGCTCACGAGAGAAGCACAGCCATGTTGAAATTCATATACTTTGTATTTATCGAGTGAGAAAAAGGGATGCCTGTACTATCGCTCGATGAACCAAGAGATCACTGCTACATGTGAGAACCCATGTCTGGGATTCCTATATCTTTATGAAAAATATATATATATTGAACTTTACGTGAAGGGATATTCGCTAGACGAGGTTAAGTCTAGGAGCCTTCCTATATATTGGTTATGGACTGACGTGCCCAGTCAGTAAAGCCAGATGATTTACATGATGGAACTCTGAATGCTTATTTACGAATGCTCCATTATGATATTTGCCAAGCATGAATGCTAACTTAAGATGATATTCCTGTGATCAACATTATGCTGTCTATGTCGACATTTGTTCCTGTAACCATACACGTACTGTCCAAGTGTGCGTCTCATTAAATGTTATAAAAAGACCACCGTAGTTCCAGTACTTCTTGAATTCGAACAGTATGAGTATGAGTGATGTACTACCAACCTGTCAACTCTATCGAATCATTCTACCATTCGCGTACTGACATTCAGATACACACTCATTGTCTACACTCACATTCTTGTCGGAGCCTCATCACGTTCCAGGACAAGATGACCTGTATGACCAAAACTGTGCTGGGTTTAATGAGTTGACAATCGTTACACTTTACTACACCAGTCCCAACATCTACATTTAACAACTGGTGGACATTCACGGCATTTAACAAATAAAGCGTGATTTAACAACTAGTAGCCAGTATGAGTTAACAACTACAGAGTTTATCACTGACATAATATTTTGATGTTCATGGTGGTGGTACTCTAACCGCTGAAGCTGGAAGTACAGGAACAACTAGTACTAGTGCAGGCTGTGCAGCAGAAAACATACAGCAAAACCCAGTATACACTGAGTCTGAATGTGAAAGAATAAGTGAAACGAAGAAGTACTCTAATGATATTGGTGACTGGCCGAACAATACAGATGACTGTGAGCGTGAATATTGGATATCCAAGGGAAGTGAAAAATGTCAACATGTTGATAGTGCCTTTTTTCATCCGTGCGATTTTATGACACTGAAAAGAAAACTCGATACTATCAGAAGTCTTATTTTACACATATTCACAAACTTACAGACAAGCAACATGCAAGAAAATGGTTATGCTATTCAGAAAGTAAAGGGCGAATGTTCTGTTTCCCATGCAAGCTTATGAGTTCAGAATGTTCATCAAAGTTTACTGTGGAAGGGTTTAATGACTGGAAAAATGCAAGCAATCTATTGCGTCGACATGAAGAAAGCTCCTCACATAGACAAGCTTTAATTTCACTGTTGATGCGTAAAAACAAAGGTGAACTTGTCGATTCCCAACTTGTGAAACAAAAGGACATTCAAGAAAAGTATTGGCACAAACTTCTAGAGCGAATAATTGAAGTTGTGAAGTTTTTAGCAGAACGAGGCCTTTCATTTCGTGGCAGTGAGGAAATTATTGGGTCCCCTTATAACGGGAATTACTGGCCAAGTTTGACCCTTTTCTGGCAGAGCATATAAGTACTCATGCAAACAAAGGATTTGGACATACATCATATCTATCTAAAACAACGTGTGAGGAATTCATCAATCTGATTGGATCCAGCATACTGGATCACATTCTCTGTGAAGTGAAGAAATACAAGTATTATTCAGTTTCATTGGATTCTACTCCAGATATATCTAATATGGACCAGCTGACTTTGACTCTGCGCTATGTTTTGCCATCTGGACCAGTTGAAAGATTTGTGACATTTTTGGATATGGAAGGTCATAGTGCTGAAAAGCTTACTAAAAGTCTACTTAATTTTTTAAAGGCAAATGACATTGATATTAAAGACTGCCGTGGTCAAAGTTATGACAACGCCAGCAACACGAGTGGCAAGTTTATATGATTACATGCACAAATTAATTGATAATGATAATTACTATGCAAATTAAAAATGTATGTGTTCAAATATATTTCTGTTGTTTTATTGTTTTTTTTTAAATATAGGGCCCCTTTCTTAACATATGCTACAGGCCCCGCACTAGCTTAATCCGGCACTGCACCCACCACAAACAATCAACAATAACAGAAACCACTAACAGAACAGCTTTATAACGAATTTCTACAGTAACAGAAGTGGTGTCTCCAGTGATATGGGGTACGATACCAAGAACAGAAGTAGTTGGACAGTATCACATTGAGGAAACTTGTTGATAAGATTACAAGGCCCGTCCTTGTACTGGAGTCCTCAGGTTGAGAGAGATAGAGGTAGGGTGATGAAAACAAGGAGAAGATAACTGGAGACAGGGAAACAGATGATGAATAACACTGACGTGGTTATTTCCCTTACACTAGACTTATAAATACTTCTGCTATTGCTTGAGAACCATTCTTACAGTGGGTGCAGTTTTGTGGCAGGATAAACCATCCAATGTTAGCTCTGGTCAACAATGTAAACAAATGTGTTTATGCCACACTGCGAGGTGTGTGAGCAACTCATTAATGTCAGATACAATGGTCCACTAGCTGTCCACTGAAGTGAAAGGGACAGAACGTCTGCTTCATGCAGACGGAGGCACAGCAATACAGCCAGACAACAGACAGAAGACAGACAAACAGATAGATAGATAGATAGATAGATAGATAGATAGATAGATAGATAGATAGATAGATAGATAGATAGATAGATAGATAGATAGATAGATAGATAGATAGATAGATAGATAGATAGATAGATAGATAGATAGATAGATAGATAGATAGATAGATGAATGGATGGATGGATGCATGGATGGATGGATGGATGGATTAATGGGCCGGCGGACGGACGGACGGACGGTCGGACGGACGGACGGTCGGACGGACAAACACACAGACAGACAGACAGATAGATAGATAGATAGATAGATAGATAGATAGATAGATAGATAGATAGATACATAGATAGATAGATAGATAGATAGATAGATAGATAGATAGATAGATAGATAGATAGATAGATAGATAGATAGATAGATAGATAGATAGATAGATAGATAGATAGATAGATAGATAGATAGATAGATAGATAGATAGATAGATGGATAGATAGATAGATAGATAGATAGATAGATAGATAGATAGATAGATAGATAGATAGATAGATAGATATGAAGGCAGACAGACAGACAGACAGACAGACAGGCAGGCAGGCAGGCAGGCAGACAGACAGACAGACAGACGGACAGGTAGGCAGGCAGGCAGGTAGGTAGGTAGGTAGGTAGGTAGATAGATAGATAGATAGATAGATAGATAGATAGATAGATAGATAGATAGATAGATAGATAGATAGATAGATAGATAGATAGATAGATAGATAGATAGATAGATAGATAGATAGATAGATAGATGATCGCGGACGATGAATTATATCCGGGGAATTAATAAATGGTTTATATTGTAGGTATGGGAAATAATTCTTAGTGGAAAACAAATAAAACTTTAGAAGCAAATTTATCAATATTGTTTTAACACTTTTAATACTTTTTTAGTTTTTTTTTTATATACTGCCGAACATGTTTAAGTTCCTACGCTCAAGTAATTTTTGGGGGGAAAGGGGGGGGGGGGGGGGGGGAAGAGGGAGGGGGGTTAAATTATCTTTGATTTTTTTTTTTTCAGCACAACTTTTTTGAATTGTTTTTTTTTTCAAGGCTTAATATGGATCTGAAATAATGGAGCATGAATAAGTGCTGAATAAATAATGCAGTTAATAAGTGTGTGTAGCGTTTGGTAGAGCATACATGACTGAAGGTAGTTAATGCTACACCACACTGCGGCTAGAGTCCTATAAAGAAGGCTCGCGCTATAATGCGAGAGGTCATACTCTAACCAATCTTAGAGACACCATATATAAAAAACAACTCTTATAAGGGCAGGCAATCTCAACATACATATTCAACAATCTGACAAATATCAACATAGAAATATAATGGGCACAGTGCGAATGCATTAAACCAAAATAACTGGCTACCAATATCTAAACGACGTCATCTACACACTGTCACGTGACCGATAATGTATTTTACCATCTTGTCCATAATTTGATTTCTCCTTTCAATGTTCTGTTTTTCTGGACATTTTGTATTTTCTTTTTCTTTCATTTTCTACCTTCGTGGCCAAACTTTTTCACCTTCTCAAACCCCACCCGAGGTTTGGTTACGTTCCGGCCTGTAGCGGTCAGCGAACGATAATATTATCTAAGCCGCACCTGGTCTGACCAGGGGAATATCTCTTACGTTTAAAGCCTTTGATCACGAGCGAAATAACAGATATTAGGCGTAGAATCAGTCCACGAATGCTTACCATTGGGTTAAGAGTCAGCAAGATTAACTGTCATTTCTGTAAGATAATGTCAGGTGTGGATTGTTCACTTTAAAACTGAATAGTGAGATGCAGGTAATAACTCTGGATTATAGGAGATAGTCACTTATTCCTTTTTGATAGATAGTTCTAGTGGCAAGGGAGGATCATTTTATGCTTACTTGTGTGGCTAGGCACTAGTCTATAACTTTCACGGAAAGCAGTCACCAGGCATAGATATAATTATATCTTATGATCTAGCCACAACTGTATTATTATAGCAAGAACATTGCATTTTCTTTGTACTCATTTTGTGGAATGCTAATATATTTTCCAAAGGGGACATACGATTTATTTGTGTAATGTCAAATGCTGTAATCTGTTTATGTAAATTCATTTAATGTTGTAAGATGAATAAGCATATTCTTTTAACTGTAACTACAGGTTAGGTTTCCTGTATGTTGAGATTGGGAGAAGAGGAGGAGATTTTGCTGTCAGAACATTTAATGACAGTTACATGGGTGTACAAAAGATATTAAGACTATGCGGGGGCGTGTTGATAATTGATATTTTTAAGGAACAGGAGACATGGTTAAAGACAGCCCTAAACTATCATAGCAATAACTACAATAAATTTAATCTTATAGTGGAGCGAAACTTTCTGTATAAAGTTAGTGTGATTTATTATTTGCTTGAGGTAAAAGGTCTTTTTTTGGGTCTCAGTTTCAGGGAGACCGAATCGCTAGAGCAGATTCCAGTCAGGCGAAGAACGGAATATTCTCTTCAATCTAGAGGGTTTCTGAATACCGCTAGCGTCACGAATCGTCAACCCCGTTCCTGAATCAAAACCCCTTTTTGACAACGCCAAGTTAAGCTCACGCAGTGCAACGGAGCCAACGCAAAATCTGGAATCGCCAAACGCAGTAGTAGTTCTCTACTCGCCTATTGGATTACCAGCCAGAGCATTGCGGCTTCCAGAATATCAAAACCGCCCAGCATGCCTATAGCAGAACTCCATATCACCCGCCTTTTTTTGCCTAAACGGGGCACTCAGCAAACCACAGCCAAACCAGTTTAAACAGGATTTACAGCCAAGCAGAGCCTAGCGCCGGATAAGCGCGCCTGGGACTCTTTGTCCTCAAGTGACTTCTTCTGGTGTATTTTCTGGATACTTAAAACCTCGCACGTATGAACAGCCATCTATGGACAGAGTTCCAGCCCCCCTCTCGCGAGTAGCGGTCACCAACGTTTAGCACCTTTGGTCCCACGAAAAAAGCGGACAGGCTGTCGCTCAGTTCGTATTTGGTCAGCAGGAGATAAACAACGTCTTCCAGTGTTCCCTCGCGAAATTAGGGGTCACCAACGTTTAGCCCGACAAGGAAAGTTCGGTATTTCACTTCAATCATCTTGAAGGATATTTATCGGTAAGACACTTCCTGGAGCTAGCGCCTTTGGTCCCCGAAAGCGGACCCTCTGTCGGACAGCTTAGTTATTTTCTCCGTGTTCTACAGGTTTTATGAGTGTTGGTGGTGTGTGTGTTTGTGGGTGTGTATTTGCATTATTGATGACTATTGATGAATATTTTGATTATTGATGTAATTTATGCTGTGTATTATGATATGCATTAATTCCATGCTTTTCTTCTTTAATAAAGTTTACACATTTATTAATGCGCTGTTCCCGACCCTTTCATCCATAATTAACTTGTTTAGCTCTTTACTATAATCTCTATGTATGATAAGAGAAAAGAGAGAGAGCAGGAGGTGCTTAGACAGACATAAGTGAGTTGAGGCTTGGAGAGAGAGATCATTTTGGTAAATCTTCTTCCAGGTTGTCTCAAGTCCACTTCCTATTTACACCTTTCTGTGTGTGTAATCTATAACTCTGTCAGTCCACTATCCCTTGTCGATTTCACTACTGTTGTCCAACTCGACAATTACTCTACACTTTACTCAACCACGACACACACCCTGCTAAGCTCACAAAATAGACGTGGCACACAAGTGGCTACTGGCACTGAACTATACTACTCGTCAAAAGTCAAGGGCCATCCTATTATGTACAATACACTTGTATATAAGCGCATAGAATGATTAAATGAAGGAAAATGTTAGTAAAAATGGGTGCAATATCTTCCTCTGACAGTCCTCTATGCACGTTAAGCATAAAAACAACTCACCGACAACCATGGTGATCACGTGCAATTTGGTTTTCTGACCATAAATTCACATTTTTAATCTGTTTTTTTTTTCAAACTTCCTAGAACCAAACAGGTGAAGTAATCGTGCTGATTGATATTCCACGTGCAATGGCAACTTTTCGTGAACAGAGTTCACTCTTAATTTGTTTTACAATCAGCAGACTTAGGGTAGTTTCATCACTTGCAAAAACCATGCCACCGAGAAGAAGTCTTGACACCTTACAAAGAATGAGGGCTATAGCGTGGGTTGAAAGTGGTTTATCTGTCCGTGAGGTTGCAAGACGGCTTGCAGTGTCACACTCGACTATCCAAAGAATTTTGGTGAGATTTCAGGCCACAGGAAGTGTGGAGGATCGCCACCGGCCAGGTCGCCCTAGATGCACCAATAGACATGAGGACCGGTACCTCTTGTTGTCAGCCCTGCGCCATCGAACAGTGACTTGTTCCACTCTAAAATGTCAGCTGAGACAACCTGTAAACGTTAATGTCAGTCAAAGCACCATTCGCAGACGTTTACATGAATTTGGACTGGCTGCTCGACGTCCTGCAGTCAGAATCCATATTACTCCTGCTCATTGCAAAACCCGTGTTGCTTGGTGTCGCGAGCACATCCGATGGACAAGGCAACAATGGAGTCAAGTTCTCTTCACTGATGAATGTCGCTTCACTGTATCATTCAATGATGGCAGGATTCGAGTTTGGAGACGACCAGGAGAGCGATTTACTGATGACACAATTCGAGAGGTGGATCGTTATGGTAGGGGTTCTGTCATGGTCTGGGGACGCTTCTACAGACACGACAGGACCCCACTCTACATCATCCAAGGCAACTTGACCGGCCCAAGATACCAGAACGAGATCTTGAGACCAATTGTTCAGCCTGCTCTGGAGGCCGTAGGTGGTAATGCCATCCTCCAAGATGATAACGCTCGACCTCATTGAGCTCGTGTGATGAATGAGTTTATTCCGCAACATGAGATCATCAGGATGGCGTGGCCAGCTCATTCACCTGATAATTCTCCGATTGAGCACCTCTGGGATGTCCTTGGTCGAAGATTGTCAACAAATCACCCCCTGCCAATGGATGTTGCACAGCTGATTGCATTTCTGCTTCAGGAATGGTAAGCTGTTCCTCCGGATACTCTTCGGACCCTTGTGGACTCGATGCGTCTACGCTGTCTTGAATGCCTTGCTGCAAACGGTGGTCATACCCGATTTTGAAATGTCTATTTGTCCAATATCTATTTGTCCAATATCTATTGTGTGACTTTTGAAAAGGTGGGTGACACACTTCACAACTTCATTGCGTTTGAATGTGTGCTTCCATTTCTTAACGTGACATGTCAATTTGGTATTCAATAAATGCCGTTTTGACTAATACCAATTACGTTTATATCAGATTTGTTTTATGGTTTCAACCAAGGTTTTTCTAAGTGGCCCTTGACTTTTGACGAGTAGTATATAATGGAGATCAACGTACTCAGAGACGCTACGTCAAAAGACTCACTGACTTGCAAAAGAACTCATACTAAATGGTCTGAAATATCTCCAGCATCCCGCTGGGCAAAACGTAGCAGGTATAAGCCAGACAGAGAAGATACTCCATCATCTTCTCCATATACGTCTTCTATCGACGGCCATCTTGCTGGTCTTTCCCGAACACTCTGTCCGGTTGAACTATCCTCACGCAATCCCCTTGCGCAGCCCTCAGTCACATGACTGGCTATCTTTAGTTTAGCTTCGTGTCATACACATGCCATCATCAACAATGGCCATCACTCAGTCACATGACTGGCTATCTTTAGTTTAGCTTCGTGTCATACACATGCCATCATCAACAATGGCCATCACTCAGTCACATGACTGGCTATCTTTAGTTTAGCTTCGTGTCATACACATGCCATCATCAACAATGGCCATCACTTACCCTCTAATATCCATACACGCTGCCTTTGAGGCACAGGTGAGTCACAGTTGTAAAACATCCTGTGACAAATAATATTAATTTTAATACTTACTTACTTTACTTAGTCGTTCCCCTTCTACCGTGAGGTGTAGAGGTTTGGAAGAGAGAGCGCCAGACTATCCTATCGGCTGTCTTCCTCCTGGCCTGGTTCCATTCTAGTCCTCGGTCCTTCAAAGATTATCTAATGTTGTCCTCCCAGCGGACTCTGAGTCGTCCTGGAGTCTGGATCCTTGGCTCTTTGTTTCCCATGCTTGTCGTGGTAGCCGATCTTCTCTCATTCTGCAGACATGGCCAAACCATCTTAGTTGGGACTGTTCTACTAGGGTCTGCAGGGGGTGGGATTTAAGGCCTTGACGTATCGTCTGGTTGCGTAGCATGTCTCTTCTTGTTACTTCAACCACCTTCCTCAGATACCTCATTTCTGAGGTTTGGATCTGGCTTTTGTGGGTTGTAGTTATTGCCCATGACTCGCATCCATATGTCAAGACTGGGACATAGGTGGAGCGGTATACAGCCATCTTCGTTTTCTTACCAACCTCTCTCTTGCTGAGGAATCCTCGATTTATGGCCTGAAAAAGTCTCCCAGCTGCTGCTTTTCGAGTGGCCAACTCTTCTTTGATGCCTCCCTTTCAGTCAATAATAGCTCCGAGGCATTTAAAGTGGTCCACCTGCTCCAGGACCTGTTCTCCCAGCTTAATCTGATGTCTTCTTTCTTCTCGTGATATCACCATGGATTTTGTTTTAGAGCTGCTTATGACCATCCCTCTCTTCTCCAGCTCTTCCTTCCAGACTTGCAGGTTGAATTGGAGATGTGCCTCTGATTTAGCAATCAGGGCAACATCGTCAGCAAATGCCAGCTGCGAAATACAGACCTGTCTCATCATCCAGTACCCCACTGAATACTTTCTTGTTCTCTCCTTACATGCCTTAATGACATCGTCCATGAGGAGTATGAAAATGTAAGGTGACAGAATATCACTTGTCTTACACCAGTGGTGGTCCTGAACTCTTCTGACTTATGGTTTGCTGTCCTCACATAATTTCTGCAAGACTTGTAGACGCTCTGTATAGCATGAATCATAGGTGCTGGAATGTTCTTCCTTGCCAAACATTCCCAAAGTTTGCTCCAGGGGACCCTGTCAAACGCCTTTTCCAGATCTATGAAACAAAGATGGATCTCACTCTTATAGTCAAGAGCCTTTTCACTCAGCTGTCTGGGTGTGAAGATTAGGTTTTGAGTACTTCGGTTCGATCGGAATCCGCACTGGACCTCATCCAGTTGTGGTTCAGCTAGGCGTCGGAGTCTCTGCTCTAGGATTCTAGAGTAGATTTTACCAGGGACACTGAGAAGGGATATGCCTCTATGGTTTCCACATTGTCGATTGTCACCCTTTTTGAAAATTGGTGTTATGATGGCAATCTCCCAATCCTTTGGTATGGTCTTGTTGTACCACGCTGCCTGTAGAACACTTTAGAGTAATAGGTACTTAACCATTTCTGGTGTTATACCATCATGCCCTGCTGCTTTGCCCATCTTGATTTTCTCCAGTGCTGCCTTCAGTTCTTCCATCTTTATGTCATCTTCACCATCATTGGTTTTCTCTTCTGTGCTAGTGGTTATCATTTCTGATGTTTCACCATGCTCACCATTCAGGAGTTCTGAGAAATATTCTTTCCATCTTTCCGTTACTTCCTTCGGGGCAGTAAGCAACTTGCCTTGCTTGTCCTTTATAAATTTGAGAGGGCATTGTTTTTCCTTTCTCATGTTCTTTAGGGTCTTATAGAACAATTTCTGGTTTTCTTGTGCATCTTTTTCTAGCTTTTCTCCAAATTCTTCCAAGGACTTCTGTTTTGCTGCTAGCACTTTGTTTTTTGCTTCTGTTCTGAGTGTCACATATTCTCTATATTTTTCCATCTGTCCTGTTGTGTTTTTAGCTCCTAAGTATTGTTTCCATGCCATTTTCTTCTCTCTTATTTTCTCTTTGACTTCCTCTGTCCACCAAGGTGTCCTCTTTCTCTTGTTCTCAAGTCGGACTTCACCGCATGCTTCTGCTGCAGCTGTCTTTATGATATCCTTGAATTTATTCCAGAGGGTTTCCAAGTCATCAGGTCGTTCTTCTGTGTTGCTCACCGCTTCAGCAATAAGCCCGTGATATCTGGTCGTAATTTCTGGCTCTTTCAGCTTGTAGGTCCTAATGCTCATTTCTCCCGCTCGTTTACTTGGTTTCTTGCGTGATGTTGGGCAGTTCCTAGGCTGAGCAACTCTTTCAGTTGTTCTTTTGATTGTTAGCAGGTAGTGATCACTTCCAATCTCTGGCCCCCTCCAGACTCTAGCATCCCGGACATATTTGAATGAGCTTCTCCTAACACTGACTTCTCATTCTTGGTTGGTTCACATCTAGTGTATGCATGTATGCGCTTATGGGAGAACTTTGTGTTTGTGATGATCAGATTCTGTTCACTGCAGAATCTAAGGAGTCGCTTTCCATTGTCATTGAGAGTATCTTCTCCATATCTTCCGATAACTCCACCCCATCTAGCATGGTCATTTCCAACTCTGGCATTAAAATCTCCGAGCATGATAACTTCATCTAGGCAGTCATCCACTGTCCTTTGAAGCAGCTCGAAGAATTCCTCCTTGACCTCTGCTCTCTCATCCTCATTTGGCCAATACACTATGACCAGGTTGACTATGGTTTCTCCTTCTTTTAGTTTTACAACCATAATGCGCTCCGAGACAAAGTTCCATCCCTTGATACTATCTTTCTGGTTTTTGGCCACAATGTAACCCACTCCCCCTTTAGCTCTTTCAGATGTGGGTACACCACTGTATAACAGCGTGTTGCCATCGAGATCCATGACTCCTTGTCCCTTTTTCTTTGTTTTGGTAATAGCCAGGATTTCTAATTTTGCTTTCCTCATCTCTTCCATCAGCTCCTCTTCTTTCCCATTTATACTTCTTGTGTTCCAAGTTCCATAAGTCGTAGTCCGTAGTCCGTTCCAGTTCGTCGCCTTTAGAATCAGTGCGGTTTTCTCTCTTATATTGCTCGTAATCATAGTTTAAAGCAAACAGGTGATTGGCCTGTTGTGCCTTTGCATGGTGGAGGGGCTGCCTCCTTACGGCCTCCATGCAGGCCGCCCTCCTCCTTTTTCATCCGGGCTTGGGACCGGCAGAGGCGGAGTTATTAATTTTAATGCATAGTTTAATGTATCCATATGAGTCAATCTGTTTCAAGACCTGACAATCTTTTGTATTTGGACATGCGCCCTAATATAACCGACTAGCTTGAACGGGATGCGCCTCGACAAATTGAGGCAATTTTTTTTTTTTTAATGTACCCATCGAGTTTGATTTGTCTACGCTACGGGTTGGCAACCGGTCGATCTTGACCACCGATATATCCCAAGGTCTCATTTGGTAGATCTCTAGGTGACGTAAAAGGGGGGGGGGGAGGAGGATGTTTGACATAGGTAGATTTTGAACTACCCCGAGGGAACTTAATAGCGCGGTGTTCCCATGTTTTAAATGTATGTTCATCACATTCCAGCGAAAACAAACCCGCAAGTTAGCTTACCGAAGGCCACTTTATTCGGGAACTGTACAAGATATAAGTCAATCTTTTTTGTGAAGTGTAGTTAACTTTCGGACAAATATTTAGTTTAAATTTGTCACCGCTTTCATGATGAGACTGCAGGCAACAGATCATGTGGCAGATATAAAACATACATATAGGTTGGATTTATTCTAATTTCTAGATTCTCTGAAACCTGACATCATACATGATTTTATCAAGGTAAATCTTTAGAAAGCTTAGTCTTTTTAAAGTAGATCATTTCAGCCCCTGGACAACCAAGACTTGATCTACGCAAATTTACTTTTAAGTTACCTAATATTAATTGTCTCGAGATCCTTGCTGTCATTTGAATGTAAACGCTGACATTTGCCAAGATATCGTTATTATTTCTGTTAAAAAGTCGTATCAAATTATTTTCTGAAAGTCCACTCCTAAGGGTTTTATTTTGTCTATTTGTTTTGGGTATGTGTTTTCGATGTTTTAGTTCGATACAAGAACACATTATGAACAGAAGTCAATAGATTCAAGATGATAGGAAACTTTGTACACAGCAATACAACAGTAGACAATCTGATCATCTACTAAGTGCTTCGGTCCTCTAATCTCCAAAGTGCGTCTGATTGGCATAGTGGTTAGAGCGCTGGTCTCGTGCAGCAAAGGTCCCGGGTTTTAATTGACAGTGTCAACACGCTCTATTCTACTCAGCTGTAAATGGGTACCTGACTTTGCTCTTGAGTTAGGGAAGAAAACGGCAGCAAGGAGAAGAACTAGTCACATCCAGCTCTCGATGCTAGACCTAGTATAAAGAAGTCTCTAACACTTCAATCTCCCTACGTCAGTATCTGCTATAGGACTACATTTACTTGTTTTTAAATCTCCAAATAAATATCAACGTTAAAATTATGGGATGGAAGGTGAATCTCAGACATGATGGTTAAAATAGGTCATTGGGAACTTCTCTCAGCTCGTAGGCAAGAGATTGCATCCTACTTTTCATAACTATCAAAAGCTTTATATTTTAAAAATTAACATTCAATTTTGCAATATACTCAAGTCCACTTAATACATTGGTAAATGTGTGAACGTAAGAAGCGACCATGCTACGTTAGCTCTAGCTAAAGACTGTTATAAAATGTTAGGTTTGTCACACGTGAAGGTATAGAAAGGAGCACGTCAATCCCGTCCATGGTAGTGATGCGTGATGCCATATGATGATGGATGGCATCCGCATGTCTGGTTTTGTGTAGTGTGTAGATGTGTTCAGTCAAAACAATGTTCATGCAACAATAACAGGCAAGGTCACATAGGTATAGAAAGGAGCACGTCAATCCCGTCCATGGTAGTGATGCGTGATGCCATATGATGATGGATGGCATCCGCATGTCTGGTTTTGTGTAGTGTGTAGATGTGTTCAGTCAAAACAATGTTCATGCAACAATAACAGGGCAATCCACATAGGACGTCAGTAAACTCACGACGTATAAAGTCAATGAGTCTTGAAACAGCCGTTGACGTTTTTCTTCATTATTTATTGTGGACGCCACAGTGACAAAATGGTTACGCAAATGTGTAGGCACATCAAACAGTCATTATCACAGCAACATTCAATACAGCAATAAACGGTAGACAGCATTACAATGATGAGTCAGATGCATGTTATATTTCATAGTGCTGTAAATGTAGTCAGGTGGAAAACTCCATCCTTTTCTATAACAGCCAGAAGATAACCAGATGTATGAGATCAGTTCACTCTCCTTAGTTTGACTTCAGCAAGACAGACACGTCTGCCGAAGTATAGATAATGTCCTCAAAAATATCCTCTAGATAATAAAGGTTTTCTAAACCTAGTTCATTTAACAAAGTAGCAAGTAATGGTCCTTGGTACATGCATCAACCGATGCAGTACAATGCAGCGACATGTGAGCTGGAAAAGAACATCTCGTGACGACGACTTTCGGAGACAGGCTATGAATCGAAATCGCTCACAACCCAAAATCGATAGAGTTAATGAAAAAGTCAATTTACCTTGCTTTCAGGAAATACACAGAAATATCACGCCTCCCGACATGTGGGAAAACACTAGAGGTATTATCTCGACTAAACGAAATATCCATAAGAGGACTACACATCCCTGACAGAACAAACAATAGCGGAGATCCCCTCTTCAACGAGGCATCTCTTTCGCCATTCCAAATCGCTCACTCCCCTAGTGGTGGGCGGAAACCGATCGACCAAACAACAAGACAAGTCATGCGCAGTCCAGCGCAAAAATGACCACAGCTCAAAAGTTAACTGCATTCGATACCAACGCGAGAAGACAAATGCTTACCGAGAAAAGTGACTATAAATTACAAGCAGTTGTTGCCCTTGCGTTATAAAACAGATATTGAAATAAAACGATGTTGCGAGAATTTATCACGCAACATATCACCACCTCCTCCCGATAAAAAAAAAATGTGGAACATATTTTTTTTTCAATATCGAAGAGCAAGCGATAAGCGGCTCAAAACGCACGAATTATGCGCTGATAATTAACTAAATTGCCAAACAATAGGCTAATTATAGAGTGTCTGGTGAGGATATACCTCAACAGAAAAATAAATATGTCTCAAAAAATATTCACATCGGGGAGGTGTCACCAACACACATCACGTTAGCATGTAAACACAATATACGTATGCAAGTTACTATAATCATCATTAAACAGCATACTCTAATATTGTCTTTAAAAATGGATGTACAAATCTGATAGGAAAATTTAAATAGTACATTCTTTGACATGTAATGACATAAGTACATAGTAAAGTTAAACTACATGACGATCCAGGACATATGCTCTGGTATTCCGAGGGTAAGTACACAATCTAGAACTCGTAAGGTAAGTCCTCAGCTCAACAATGACATTCTGAGAAAGTACAAGCAATATAATGCTAATTAATAACTAATATGCTTCATAAGGTACAATACATTATTAATAATAATTGTGGCTGTTTAGTAAACTAACGGCCCTTATATTAACTACTCAGTCCTCCTCTATCATTTTAAAAAACGAACAGAAGAAGATGACAACAAAGCACAATAGCGTGTACATATAAAGTAAGTACAGATGTGCTAATCTATTGTAGAAATATAGGTGTGTTATGACTCTGTAATATATAGGAATATAGGACAGAAGTATTAGTTGGAGTCATGTGGGCATCTAGACAAAATGTCAGCCATCACATTATCCGCACCACGGATAGCTCGTACCGTGAAGTGAAAAGGTTGAAGAGCTATAGCATATCGAGTGGATCTCGAACTCTTCAAATTCTTAGTCTGAATAGCTGTAAGAGCTTTCTGATCAGTCTCTAGAATGAAATGTGCGCCCAGGAGGAATCTTTGTAGCTTTAGAATTGACCAAACCATCGCTAACAACTCACGGTCTAAAACCGAGTAGTTCCTCTCTGCCGCATTTAGTTTTCTAGAAATGTACATAACAGGATGCAGAGTATTTGCATATTCTTGCATCAGTGCTGCTCCAATCCCAGTGGATGAAGCATCACTCCGAAGAACAAAAGTCCTATCAAGAGTAGGTAATCTTAAGATGGGAGGAGAAGAAAATATATTCTTGATTTGGTCTAGTGAAGATTGGCATTCTTCAGACCAACGAACCAGATTAGGCGAACCTTTCTTCAACAATGTTGAGAGAGGTGCCATGATCGAAGATAAATTTGGAATAAATCTCCCATAAAATTGAATTAAACCTAAGAGACTCCTAACTTGTTTCTTCGTTTTAGGAACAGAGATGTTCAGTATTTTGGAAGTATTGTGGTCTTCTGTCTTCAAGAGACCATGACTAACACGATGACCCAGGAAAGAGATTTCACCAAAACCAACAAAAGCTTTAGAAGGTTTTGCTGTCAAATTATTCTCACGTAGAGTGGACAGTAAGTCATATAACCCTAAATAGTGATCTTCCCAGGTATCATTGAAGAGACAGATGTCATCTAAGTATGCGATGACATCCGAACGATGTGACAGAATTCGACGCATCATGCGAACGAAAGTGGCAGGGGCGTTCATGAGACCAAAAGGCATAACATTCCATTGAAATAGACCCCTAGGTGTAGAAAACGCAGTAAGAGGTTTGGCATGCTCTGCTAAAGGCACTTGCCAATAACCTTTAGACAAGTCAAGTTTAGTGAAGAATCTAGAATTAGAAAGTCTAATCAGTAGATCTTCTAACAAAGGCATCGGTTCAGCGTCGAACTTTGTGACCTGATTCAAGTTGCGATAATCAACGCAAATTCGTATGTTCTTATCCTTCTTCCGGACAATAACCATGGAAGAAGAATATGGTGAAGTCGATGGTTCAATTATATTTAATTGAATCATTTCATCCAATTCCTTTTCAACTTGCGACTGAAAGTGTATAGGAATAGGATAAGGCCTAACCCTAATTGGATTATTGTCGGTAAGAATTATGTCATGTTCTATGACATCTGTGTGTCCAGGAATGTCAGTGAGAACATCCTGAAATGTTTGTAACATCGACGAGACTTGTCGATGTTCGTCACCAGAAAGATTAGGAGAGACAGAAACGTTTTTCCAAGATTCCGTGGAATGTAATGGAACCACTGGAAGGGGAAGGTTGACATCAGAGAAGGTAGCTTCCTCATCCTGAATGACAGACAGGGATGAATAATGACCGTGAGGTGCAGGAGCATCATCCGTTGCCTGGAAAATAGGCAGCAAATAGTCCGGACGTTCGTGAAATTCCGAAAGCATGTTTATGTGGAAAGTTTTATGCTTTCCATCAATATCGACCACATAGTCAACATCGGAAATCCGAGAGACTATTGCATACGGACCTTTCCATGCAATAAGAAGTCTATTTTCCCTACTGGGGAGTAGGACGAATGCTTTGTCGCCTGGACAAAGTTGTCGTAGACATCTATTCTTGTTAGCAAACTGCCTTGCCTTCTCTTTAGCAATTTCTGATGAAGCAGTTGCTAGCTTACATGCCTCAATGATCTTTTGTCTAAGAGCAATGACATACTCATATGAGGATTGAGTTTCATCGCTAATATCATCGGCAGTGATGAGATCGTGTAATAAAGACATAGGGCCGCGTGGACGCGCGCCAAAGACCAGTTCGAAGGGAGAAAATCCTGTGTGTTCATTAGGGACTTCTCTATAGGCAAAGAGAGCCGCGGGTAAAACCCTGTCCCAATCTTGAGGATGATCTTCAGTTATCTTACCAAGCAAAGTCTTGAGCGTTCTATTCAGACGCTCAACTAACCCATTAGACATAGGATGGTAGATACTACTGAGAGATCGTTCAATATGTAAGGTAGACATTACCTGTGACATAGTGTCAGATATGAGTTGAGTGCCATGGTCTGACAATATTTCTCTGGGGAACCCCAAGTGAGAAAATATCAACCAAAGAGCATCTGCGATATCTGTAGTAGATATGCTCTTAAGAGGAATAGCCTCTGGCCAACGTGTGCACATATCGACACATGTAAGGATAAACTGATGTCCTCTGGCCGACCTGACCTTAAATGGGCCAATAATATCTATGGCCATTTTCTGAAACGGCCGAATAGGAATGTCAGCAGCCTGGATAGGCGCAGCATGTCGTGGTCCTCTAGATTTGACCTCCTGACATACCTTGCATGATCGGCAGTAAATACGAATGTCCTTATTGACAAAAGGCCAAAAGAAAGCCGCAAGGACTCTCGACTTCGTACGGGCAAAACCCATATGTCCAGCACATTGCGAGTCATGAGCATGTTGTAATATTTGGACTCTCATGCTCTTGGGAACAAGAATTTGCGAATGTGCCGACGTAGTCGAATCTTGTACCATACGTACAAGTACGCCGTTTCTCATTGCAATCCAAGATTTTCTATTTGTATCCTGATTCGGATCACCTTTCTTCGCAAGAACGAAGAATTTTTTTAAAGAAGAATCTTCTTCTTGCAATTTTATGAAAGAGTCACGAGTGATTACTAAGTGACTATCTTGGCTACCAACTTCATTATCACTATTCAGTGAAGTTTCGGGTGTTTGTAGAGCTTGTGCTCTTGTAACTACTGCATTTGTAGCTTGCATGTTATTATCTTCCCAAGCAGCAATCTGCTGTGGGGTACACTCCCTAACTCCGTGAATACGACCAATAATAAGGTCCGCAATAGGATTAGGTAAGAGACAAGCATGCACATCTCCAGTAAAGAAAGGAGTGGCAATGCGAATTACAGCAGTAGGATATTTTTCTAGAGTGCCGCCAAATGTGACACATTTAATAACCCTTCCTGTAGCACAAGATGGATCTACAAGCGATTGTCTAACACCAATAGTGGTGCATCCGGAATCGAAAAGTAGTGAGACCGGAGTATCATTAACAAGACCCTTATGTAGAATTAAAGAACCCCTCCCGTCATGCGCAACAGCAGCAGGAAGAGCGGGAAGTGGGTGACCACAACTCAAAGTAGTTATGGTACCCGGTTCGAATAAAGTACTGCATTGGGGGCATTTGTTTGCTCTTTCAAAGTCAAAAGCAGAACTAGTGACAGCGTCAAAGTTTTTACTATCAACAACATGATTACAGGCTGCCTCAGTTTCCTGTTGTACAGCATTAGCCTGCTGATATCTCTTTTTTTGTGTTGAGATCTACCCCGACTATTATTACCTCTGAAGTTATCAGAGTTATTATTATCTCTGCAGTTATTATTGTCTCTATTGTAATTGTTATACTGGTTCGAATTCCAGTTTCCACGATTACTATCATGTTCACATTGATGCGAACATCTATTTGTTTGGTTTTGAGGTCTTCGGCAGGAATAACCTCTATTACCATATCCTCTTTTGAAATGCCTATAATTATTAGGGTGATAGTAACGACCACTATCAGGTTGTCTCCAATTCTTCGAAGAAGAATCACCATGAAATTGGTTTCCATGATTTTGACAGAAATTACCGCTGCCCTTTCTATCAAAATTTTGTTGGGATCTACGAGCAAAGTTTTGACCATACGGAGCTGCCGAAGCAACTGGTAAACCTTCTTTCACCTTAGAGTTACCCATGGTTATGTGTGGGTGCGCAGTTACGTATTGGCAACAGAAATCTTCCATTTCTTTTATTGTTTTAGGTTTACGTTCATGAAGGAAAGCAAGGAAAGACTCATTGACAGACGACATGACTTTGTCTCTAAGTATTAAGTCCATAAGTCCTTCATAAGTTTTTTCCGTCTTAGATAGTTCAACCCATCGTGAGAAAGTAATGCGTATTCTTGCAATAAACTCGGAGAATTCAACTCCATTTTCAGGTAACATGTTTTTAAATTGTAGACGATAGCCGTCTTCGTTAAGCTGATATTTCTTTAACAAAGCGGCCCTGACAACCTCATAATTGTTCTTGTCAGGTTCATCCACCATATTTAATATACTTAGAGCTTTACCTGTCAGTATCCCTGATAACTGATAAACATATTTTGCTTTGTCTATGTTATGAGCTGTACATGCTTGTTCAAATCTGTCCAGATAGAACATTATGTCATCACTGGAAGGACTAAATGTTGGTAACTTAATCTTAAAAGTATCATTATTAGCCTTCCCAGAAGATGAACCCTTGTTTGAATCATTACCATTACTCATGCTCGTCAATTTCAATTTCTCCAACTCTAAAGCTAAGAGTTTTTCTTCATGTTCCATTTTTGCTTTCCTCTCATCAGACTCTCTTTGTAACTTCCTTTCTTCAGCTTGAGCCTGCATTTCTAGTCTTTTATTCTCAGCCTCTTTTTCAAGTCTTTTATTCTCAGCCTCTTTTTCAAGTCTTTTATTCTCAGCTTCTAACTGGAGTTTTCTTTCCTCAGCTTCTGATTCCCTTTTTTGTTTTTCCATTTCCATTTGGAATCTCTTTTCATCCACCTGCATCTGCAGTTTCTTTTGTTCAGCTTCCATTGCTTTATCATATCGAGCAGTTGCAAATTCTTCTAACTTATCACCAGTCTTCCCAAGCAATTTACCCTGCTCAATAAAGTGCTCAAATGTAGACATGTTGTCTAACATATGAGTCCAAAACCTGAAATAATTAACTAATTTATTTCAAACCTAAGTGTAACAAGTCTTAATTAAGCACTTGTATATTCACATCACATTATATTATCCCAGTCTCTGTGGGAAACAAGTCTCCAATCAAAGAACTTGTATATGAAATATCAGCACTCAATTCTTGATCATAAGTGCACTTCTCATTCAATAGTGCACGACACTATTCATCATTCATTTATCATCAGTATAGTAGTAACAGTGCATTAGCATAGCCCATTAACTAATTACTATAACTGTAAACAATGACTATGTAAACACATGCAGAATGTAAACATTGAAAATGTAAACAATACAAACAATGTAAACAATAACAATGTAAACAATAACAAAGATCAGCAACAATACAAAAACTTTCGCAGAAATCAACTAAAAATAAAGCAGAAATTAATGAAATATCACAAAAAATGTGACGATATCTGCGATAGAATTAAACAAAATACATGACACCACAGTGTATAAACAAAAATGTTGTATGAAACTAAATTATAGACAAGAGTAGACTAACAAATACAAACAAATCACAACAAAACTAAAGAATGTGAAATAATAACGAAAACAATATTAAAACATGTCATCACAGCTAACATAAATAGCAACAGAAGTCGCTTAGCAAATTCCAGTATTGGAAATTTGCAAACCCTACAGAAAACGCTCACAATAGACGACCTCTATGACGTGGCATAATCTAACGGAGACACCACCCAACCGAGAACCCGCTGAAATATAAACATATAAATATACAAATAACATATAGACATATAACATATAGAATGAGATGATACACAGAAGACTCAGCAGAAGTATAAGGGCACAGTTTACATACAAACAGGCCACTTAACTTAAAGGCTTCCAATCGTAGAACAGCAGAAAAACGGATGTCAATCAACGTCCTAAAGAGCGAAGCTCCAACGATGATGGCACATCTGAACTGCTTCCACTGCTAACACGATGGTACAAGAGCTTCTGACATACTGTGTGTTGAGTTGTTTCGGCACTTGACCTTCTAATCCAAAAGTAAGTTGATGGAAATCGGTACTTGGCCTTCTTCAGAAAACAACCCGTTTCAACCGGCACTTGACCTTCTCAAAAAACGACAGCACTGGAACCTTGACAGCAGCAACTTGCTTGACTTGCGTAAAAGATAACAGCAGTCCGAGTTATCCGGCAACATGTAACAACGCCGGATACTGTCAAATTCTTGTTTCCGTCAAAAAGTTGAAATTTTGACTTTTACCGGGCAACGCCGAGTACTTTGAAAATTTTGAAGATGTTGACTGTATTGAAGAATGTTAATTTCTTGAAGGATGCTGATGAATTCTTGTTGAAAATGAAGTGGGTAAGGGACCCCGTGTTTGCTGGTACCAGAATCAAACCAGCTTATGGCCACCAAATGATGCGTGATGCCATATGATGATGGATGGCATCCGCATGTCTGGTTTTGTGTAGTGTGTAGATGTGTTCAGTCAAAACAATGTTCATGCAACAATAACAGGGCAATCCACATAGGACGTCAGTAAACTCACGACGTATAAAGTCAATGAGTCTTGAAACAGCCGTTGACGTTTTTCTTCATTATTTATTGTGGACGCCACAGTGACAAAATGGTTACGCAAATGTGTAGGCACATCAAACAGTCATTATCACAGCAACATTCAATACAGCAATAAACGGTAGACAGCATTACAATGATGAGTCAGATGCATGTTATATTTCATAGTGCTGTAAATGTAGTCAGGTGGAAAACTCCATCCTTTTCTATAACAGCCAGAAGATAACCAGATGTATGAGATCAGTTCACTCTCCTTAGTTTGACTTCAGCAAGACAGACACGTCTGCCGAAGTATAGATAATGTCCTCAAAAATATCCTCTAGATAATAAAGGTTTTCTAAACCTAGTTCATTTAACAAAGTAGCAAGTAATGGTCCTTGGTACATGCATCAACCGATGCAGTACAATGCAGCGACATGTGAGCTGGAAAAGAACATCTCGTGACGACGACTTTCGGAGACAGGCTATGAATCGAAATCGCTCACGACCCAAAATCGATAGAGTTAATGAAAAAGTCAATTTACCTTGCTTTCAGGAAATACACAGAAATATCACGCCTCCCGACATGTGGGAAAACACTAGAGGTATTATCTCGACTAAACGAAATATCCATAAGAGGACTACACATCCCTGACAGAACAAAAAATAGCGGAGATCCCCTCTTCAACGAGGCATCTCTTTCGCCATTCCAAATCGCTCACTCCCCTAGTGGTGGGCGGAAACCGATCGACCAAACAACAAGACAAGTCATGCGCAGTCCAGCGCAAAAATGACCACAGCTCAAAAGTTAACTGCATTCGATACCAACGCGAGAAGACAAATGCTTACCGAGAAAAGTGACTATAAATTACAAGCAGTTGTTGCCCTTGCGTTATAAAACAGATATTGAAATAAAACGATGTTGCGAGAATTTATCACGCAACAGGTAGATACAATTGTCCATTGAGCAGTCCACTGAAAAAGGGGAACTAATTTGTACTTCACTGAAGACTTTGTATTAGTAATGCTGCTTACCTCCATGGAGATATTTTTCCTAATTGCATCAACAGAATATGTTTCAAAGATCAGTTTGAAAGAAGACGTCAAAGAGAAAAGAAAAAAGGCATGAAAGCAATACCTCAGTGCTGGTGATGATGAAGCTAATAACACAGCAGGAAAAACTTGGAAATATAGGGAATATGTGGCACTCAGAACAGATGCAAAGAATAAAGTGCTAGCAGCAAAGCAGAAATTCTGAAAAAAACATTTGGAGAAAAGCTATAAAAAGATGCTCAACAAAACCAGAAATTGATCTTGGAGCCGCGCTGGTGTAGTGGTTGCCAAATTGCGCTGGCGACCGGGTGACCCAGGATCAGATCCGGGCGAGGACATTTGAAGATTTTTCGTTGACAGGGATTTGGACAGGATTAACTCGAGCCCTGGGCGAGCACATTTGAAAGAGTGTCGTCGACCAGGGACTGGTGGCTCCTGAGCCGACCCAACTCTAATGGGTACCTCCGAAATCGGCGAGTATCTGCCTGGATGGCGAGAGACACCTGTTTCTGTACAAGAAAAAAAGGGATACTCACGTAAAAATCAGTCTCAGGTTAGACATACTGACCTGAGATTTTGCCTCGAGTAATAACGGGTGTACGCAACAACAACAAAAAATAAATAAATGGTTCTAAATGACCCTAAAGAACATGAAGGGGCCCTCTTTAATTTATAGAAGATAAAGAATACAGATTGCTTACTACCCAAAGGAAGTGATGGAAAGATGGAAAGAATATTTCTCAGATCTCCTTGACTGAGCAAATTCGAGCCTTAGAAATGAGAACCACTACCACAGACGAGGAAACTAATGGTGATGACGATGGTATCAAGATGGAAGAACTGAAGTCTGCACTGGAGAAATTCAAAGTGGGTAAGACAGCAGGTCATGATGGTTTAACACCAGAAATGGTTACGTACATGGGAGCAGCAGGTGGCCTATTACCCATAAGGATCCTACAGACAGTGGGATGCTAAAAGACCGTTCCAATGGATTGAGAAATTACCAACATAAAACCCATTTTCACAAAGGGTTCATGTTAATGTTAATCAGAATTGACGTCATTGCATTCCGGGCAAACCCATAGGTGATCAGTCTCCCTCTGCAAATGTCGATGGGTATGAATGCTAATTGTTCCTGTTGCGCACTGGTTGTATACACGGCGGATGCGATCTCTCATACATCCATCCTTGTTGGTCTTACGTTTGATTGACTAACAAATAAGCAAATTATATGAAAATGTTTGATTGACTAACAAATAAGCAAGTTATATGAAAATTGTTGATTGACTAACCAATAAGCAAGTTATATGAAAATTTGTGATTGACTAACAAATAAGCAAGTTATATGAAAATTTTTGATTGACTAACAAATAAGCATTAAGACAAACTGAAAGATCCAGAAATCGCGGGAATCTTTGAGGCAACTGTTGGAGGAAAATTGGCAGCTCTCAACTTTTTGGAGGATGATATCAACTCAATCACAGAGAACATGAAAGACGTGCTCATTGAATCAGCAACAGAAATACTTGGTAAAAGAAAGAAAATAAACAAACCATTGGTTTACAGATGACATTCTGAAGTTATGTGATACACGGCGGGAAATGAAAAAGGTTAAGAAAGAGGTTCCTGAAGCAGCATGGCAATACAGTATGGTGAATAAAAATATTAGAAAGAAAATGAAACAGGCCAAAGAAAAATGGGTAGCTGATCAGTGTGAGTCCATTAATACGGGGCTAATAAAAGGTAACAGCAAGGCAGCTTTTGACACATTAAGAAGACTATCAAAACCCCAACAGCCCAGGGTAACTGTCATAGAAGATAGCAATGGGGCTCTGCTCAATGAAAAAACAGCTGTAATGAGAAGGTGGACAGAATATTGCAAAGAATTATATAACTGTAAACTCGACACTGACTATGGCATATTAAACAACATTAAGTGCGAAAACAGGGAACTCGGAAATGCAGCAATATTACGGGAAGAAGTGGAAGAGGCTTAATGTTCGCTGAAAGGAGGGAAGTCACCGGATGTGGATAATATCCCAGCAGAGCTCTTGAAATATGGAGGACCAGATATAGTAAAAATCATGACAACAATTTGCCAGAAGATATGGAGCACAAAAAAGTGGCCAAAAGAGTGGACGCAGTCATTAATAATACCGCTTCCAAAGAAAGGAAATCTAAAAATGTGCAAGAACTACAGAACCATTAGCCTTATTAGTCATCCAAGTAAAGTGATGTTGAGAATACTTTTGAACAGAATAAAACAGAAATCAGAAGAAATCTTGTCCGAGGAACAGGCTGGCTTTAGACCAAAAAAAAGTACCTCAGAACAAATTTTCAATATTAGATTACTGATCGACAAACATCTCCAGCATCAACACGATTTATACCATAACTTCATCGATTTCACAAAAGCCTTCGATCGAGTCTGGCATGAAGGCTTATGGCAAATAATGAGAAAATTTAATTTTGATACCAACATCATAGATATCATTGAAGCACTATACAAGGACGCAAGCAGTGCTGTTTTTGCAAGCAATGACATTGGAGAATTTTTCATAACAACTGTAGGAGTTCGCCAGGGATGCATCCTGTCACCAGTGCTCTTTAATATATATCTAGAACATATTATGCAGGAGGCTCTTTATGATTATGAAACAACCATATCAATTGGAGGCCGACCTCTTTGCAATTTACGTTTTGCTGATGATATCGATCTGATAGCTGGAACAGAATCAGAACTTCAAGACCTTACCTCTAGACTGGAGAAAGTAACAAGAACATATGGGATGGAAATTAATATAGAAAAAAGCAAGATATTGGTGAATAGCCATAAGAAACATGTTCCGACCAACATTACGTTAAATGGGCAAACGTTAGAAGAAGTTAACACCTTTAAATATCTCGGGTCCACTATATGTAGTGATGGGAGATCAAGTAAAGAAATCAAGACAAGACTTGAGATGGCCTCAGCTGCCATGACAAGACTGAATGTGATCTGGAAAAGTAACATCAGTTTTCCTGTGAAGATCAAATTATACAAATCACTTGTATTATCTATTCTCTTATATGGGTGTGAGAGCTGGACACTCACTGCAGATACGGAGCGAAGGATTCAGTCTTTCGAGCATAAATGTTATAGAAGAATTTTGCGCATTTGCTATAAAGAGCGCAAAACAAATGTCTATGTTAGAGAGAAGATAAACACCTATGCAGGCTACCAAGAACCACTTTTGTCAGTTGTGAAACGTCGAAAGCTTGCCTGGTTTGGGCATGTAACTCGTCATGACTCCCTTTCGAAAATGATCCTCCAGGGAACAGTCGAAGGTAAACGGAGAAGAGGAAGGCAAAGAAAATCCTGGGCTGATAACATCAAAGAATGGGCAGGACATGGTTTTTCCACACTTGTACGCATTGCTGAGGATAGAGAGCAGTGGAGGACCCTGTCTGCTGATGCTTCCACCATGGCACCCTTACGACCCATGACGGGTTACGGGTTGAGATGAGATGATGTCTTGTCCCCTGTCAGTGAATAGCCCGGTAGCATAGTGGTTAGTGCACTGGCTTCCTAGCTCAGTGGTCTATGGTTCGATCCCCATATGAGGTGGGACTTTTTTGGGCCGCAAACGGCTCCTGGGTCGACCCAGCCTCAATTGGGTACCATAACAACTCTGGGAAGGTTAAGGTGGCCGGCGTGATGCTGACCACATCACCCCTAGTGTGCCGTTGGTCAAGAAAATATGGGCCTTCTTCTTCTTCTTCCTCGTTCGCCTTCAGACTTCCACATTTATGACTCTAATAAAGGCAGTAGTCAACCCAAGACTCCCAACATCTCCAAACAGTTTTTCGTTGACAGAAGTGGGTTGTTGCCATATGCTACTCCGTTCATTACTGTAGGTTGGGCAGTATTGCAGCAGGTGTTCAACTGTCATTGGGCTGGTACCGCAGGTGCAGAGATCTGTTGCACCAATTTTGTATTTGTGGTACAGATGGTATCTCAATCTGTTGTGACCAGTGCGTAGCCGAAAAATGATGACCTGTTCTTTTCTGGATAGTTGATGATATGCATCATTTTTCAAATGTCCCGGGTGCTCTCTTTCCCATTTGGACTTGAATGTAGCCTTTATAGTAGTCTTTACCGTTGCGTAAGTTGTCTCTATATCATTTTGTTGTAAGGTACCTCCTTCCTTAGCAAGTCTATCTGCCTCCTCATTTCCTGGTATGTTGCAATGGGCTGGTATCCACTGGATAGTGCACTTCTTGAAGCATTCGGCTAGTCTTTCAAGGGAGATTATCAGATCTTTCAATCCTTTAGTTTGGTGGCTCTTCAGCGCTGATATTATTGAGAGGGCATCTGAAAAGATTACTATCTGTTTTTCTGCCTGTGCTTTGCATTCAATAAGAGTTTCAGCTGCCTGTTTCAGGGCTTCTGCTTCAGCACAGAAGTTATTGCAGTATTTTCCAGTGGCAATTGCCATAGAGTGAATTCTATTCTTTAATTTTATGAGGATGCCGGCACCCCCATTTTCAACTGCAGTTGTTGCCGAACCATCAGTATATGCATGTGTCCAAAGCTTTGCTGGAAATGTTTGGTCAATATACTTGGCTGCTATACACTTTCTTTGTGTTTCTGTCTGTGTTCCCTTACCTTCAATGCCTGGAATATCAGATTTTAACTTAGGAAAGCATCTTATTTTCCACAGTGGGATAGTTGAGCTTGTTGGGATTTTCTTTGCAACTGAGCTTGCTAGTATGGTATTATTGTTAATTTTTTCTTTTGCTTGGGCGACAAAGTTAGTTCGCTTGAGCCTGCCTCTTCCTAGCCTATTCATTCTTTGGTACATGGGGTGTCCTTCGAGCCTCTTAATCCCTGTCTCAGAGTCAGTGGGTATATTACTTTTATCAATGTTACCCAACATATACTGTCGGACAAAAAAAAAACGGCTGTCAGACTGGCGCTATGGAAAATTGTCACTGAGAAAGCGTCGTCAGATTCGTATTGTCAGAGTATACGTGTATATATATATATATATATATATATATATATATATATATATATATATATATATATATATATATATATATATATATATATATATATATATATATATATATATTTACAGTGTCAGAATGAGAGTAAATTAAGACGCAGATAAAGATGTACTTTTTTTACAATGACATAGCTTGAAAGAATCAAATCCGACCAGGCGTGGCGGGTGATAGTCAGAGACGGTATGTTTGAAGGTTTTATTGATGGCGCATTCGCCGGATGTTTTTTTTTTTTTTTTTTTTTTCCTCGCTTGAGGTCGCATATTTTTTCCTCGCATGAGGTCGCATTGTCCCCGCCCCAAACCCGGCTCTGGTCAAGACCACATGTCCCAACACACGAAGACCCAATGACACCATGTGTCATTGTAGTGGTCTTCTATGTTCTTACACAAAGGACCTCATGTTTTTTTTTTTTTTTTTTTTTTTTTTTTCCTCGCTTGAGGTCGCATATTTTTTCCTCGCATGAGGTCGCATTGTCCCCGCCCCAAACCCGGCTCTGGTCAAGACCACATGTCCCAACACACGAAGACCCAATGACACCATGTGTCATTGTAGTGGTCTTCTATGTTCTTACACAAAGGACCTCATGACATAAATGTCACTACTGGTCCCTGCGTCTAGACACATGATCCCAGCCAAAAGCCGGCCGGATGTAAAACTTTTTTTTTTTTTTTTTTTTTTCCTCGCTTGAGGTCGCATATTTTTTCCTCGCATGAGGTCGCATTGTCCCCGCCCAAACCCGGCTCTGATCAAGACCACATGTCCCAACACACGAAGACCCAATGACACCATGTGTCATTGTAGTGGTCTTCTATGTTCTTACACAAAGGACCTCATGACATAAATGTCACTACTGGTCCCTGCGTCTAGACACATGATCCCAGCCAAATTTTTTTTTTTTTTTTTTTTTTTCCTCGCTTGAGGTCGCATATTTTTTCCTCGCATGAGGTCGCATTGTCCCCGCCCAAACCCGGCTCTGGTCAAGACCACATGTCCCAACACTAGAAGACCCAGTGACAAAATGTGTCACCTAGTGATTCTCTGTGTTCTCACACAAGGGACCTAATGACACATTGATGTCACTGTATTTGTCCCTGTGTGTAGACACATGATCCCAGCCAAAAGCCGGCCGGATGTAAAACGCATGTAAAAGTTCAACAAAGGATGGGTCGAAAATAAAACGTTACATGAAAAAGATTTATATTAATATATAGATGTATGTGCTTAGGCCAACGTTTGTTTTGGAAATTATATTTGTTTTAGATAAGAGCCACATTACAATTTAAAATTATTAAAATATAAATAGTTTAAGTAAAGCGTAAAATAATACGAGCTTCGCATTATAAATTAATATTACCTACTGGAAAAGGAAGGTCCGCAATAAATATTTGCCCTAAATATACATTCCTTGTTTCTGGAATGGTTCTCTCCCATAAAAAAGAAAATACCGCAATGATTTCCCCTGCAAAAAGAAACGTGCTCACACATTCAGTACATAAACAACACTTAAAGTTCTTTCCATTCCAGATACGGTAGCAGCTGTGCGAAGTGTTAGAGACTTCATTATACTTCGTCCAGCTTATGACTGGGTGACCAGGTCTATTCATTCCTCTATTCCTTTGCCTTCGTAAATTTGCGTTGCAATCATTTCTGACAAACCAGGTAGATTAACAAACACATACAACTTGTTTGAATAATATATCCCCCCCCCCTTTTCCCTTAGAATAAAAGATGCGTAGGACTGAGTGATACACACTGAGACACCATTTGGTATAGTAAATAAACTAACTCCGAAAATAAACTTTGCGTACCCAAAATTTTCAGATATAAGACTGGCGTGTTAAAGACTCTGTACCTCCACTTCCATCACACAGACAGAGAGGAGAAGCCAGCGAGATAGGAGTCAAGAGAGATTTTGTCTATTCTATAACCTAGAATTAATCTTTGACCTTTTGGGTTATTAACTTCTTTTGGGATCTTGTTTTTTCTCAACAAGGGGGGAGGGCACTTAATGGGCTATTTTCCTATGTCTGTAAACATGATTATATTGATTTCTATATGTTTCGATGTTGTAAAGTTTAAGTCATAATAAACTAAACAAGAACTTAACTTGTGCGTTGGTCAGACCCATATCCAGTTACCATAGTTTTTCACGTTTATGTGTCTTGTTGTCACATAAATGTGTATGTGTGAGTAGTAAACTTATAATTACATTTATAGGGAGGTTTGACAGACCGTCTTATACTAAAGATAGTCGTATAGATAGGCTGGACTAGAGAAACCATTAATTCCAGAGACAGATCTTCACCTTAATCTATTCACTCGTGAAATCTATTCTAACACCTTTCTTTCTCATATACCCCTGTCGCGGATGAATGGACTTTAATCCAAATCACCGCGCAAGTCACTCTTTCATCCATTCATCCATTCATCCATCCACTCACAACAAGTCCTGTGGCGATGGGCGAGCGGCGAAGCGGCAGGCGTGGGTACGCTGGCAGTCGTAGTCGCAGACCTACACACAGGCGGCTCAGGCCATATGGTCGTCTTCCACTGATCGGAGCAGCAGTGGGATTCGGCAGCCCCCTGAGTGTCTGAGCAGCCCTCTTTAGGAAAGCACTGCTCACCTCCATGGCATGAGGAAGGGGCTAGAAAAGGTGCCCTAAACATTGCCTGCTTCACCATTACCTAACCAGCTTACCGCGGTTGGTGGGTACCCTACTTCGGCGGTCGACATATAAGAAAAAGAAAGGACAGATTTCTCCCCCTCATTCTAGGCGCATGGAATGTGCGCACTTTACGTGACAAAGACTTTAATGCAAACAGACCTGAGAGACGAACTGCCCTGATTGGGAGAGAACTGGCCAGGTACAACATTGACATAGCAGCACTGAGTGAAACTCGACTTGCAGGCGAGGGCCAACTTTGCGAAAAGGGTGCAGGTTATACATTCTTTTGGAGCGGAAGAGGAACTGAAGAAAGACGAGAAGCAGGGGTTGGATTTGCAATCAAAACAGCAATTGTCAGCAAGTTAGCGGGGCCCCCAAAGGGAATAAATGACCGACTCATGACGGTCAAGATCCCTCTGTTCTATGGAAGAAAACATGCCACCATCATTAGCGCGTATGCACCAACTATGACAAACCAGGATGATGTCAAGGATAAGTTTTACGAAGAACTACATGCAGTCATTGCATCAGTTCCTAAAGCAGATAAGCTCATCATTCTTGGTGACTTTAATGCAAGAGTAGGCTCAGATAACATCTCCTGGAATGGCACTATTGGTAGGTACGGCGTGGGTCGCTGTAACAGTAATGGACTTCGTCTCCTCCAGACTTGCGCAGAACATGACCTCCTTGTCACCAACACCATTTTTCGACTTCCTACCCGCAACAGGACCTCCTGGATGCACCCTCGCTCAAAGCATTGGCACCTAATTGACTATGTAATTGTTAGGAAGAAGGACAGGCAAGATGTCCGGGTGACCAAGTCCATGTGTGGTGCCGAATGCTGGACTGATCATCGCCTCATTGTATCTAAACTTAAAGTTCGTATCCAACCAGCCAGGCGCCCTCAGGGGAAGAAAACTCAAAAGAGGCTGGATGTCACCAAACTAAAGAAGACAACAATCAAACAGTCATTTACTGACACCTTAGAAGACCGTCTCAAATCTATCTCGCTAGACGGCCAAAGTGTGGAAACAAATTGGGCAGCCCTAAGTGAGCAGATCTACAACACTGCTACAGAGGTCCTGGGTCCTTCCATCAAGAAACAAAATGAATGGTTTGATGAGAACTCAGATGATATAAAGCAGATGTTGGCTGAGAAACACCATCTCCATAAAGCATATTTAAATGATCCAAAATCTACATCCAAGAAAGACGCTTTCAACAACATGCGTAGAATCGTCCAACATAAACTACGCCAGATGCGGGATTCATGGCTGAGTAATAAAGCAGATGAGATTCAAGGCTTTGCTGACAGCCATGACTTGAAAAACTTTTACCTTGCACTCAAAGCGGTCTATGGTCCAACATCATCAGGATCATTTCCCCTCCTTAATGCAGATGGAAAAACACTAATTACAGACAAGGAAAAAATTCTCTAACGCTGGGCTGAACATTTTAATAATATCTTGAACCAGCCATCAACTATATTCCTGTTGAGGTTTATAAAGATGGCGGTGCAGTTCTGATAGAGAAACTTCATAAGACTTCAACAATCATCGAGGCATCTCTCTTTTATCAATCGCTGGGAAGATATTCGCCAGAATCCTTTTGAATCGCCTTACAGCTCATCTTGACAAAGGTCTTTTACCTGAAAGTCAGTGTGGATTCCGGAAAGAACGTGGAACCACAGATATGGTGTTCGCTGCAAGACAGCTACAAGAAAAATGCCAAGAACAGCACTGTGACCTGTACACAGCTTTCATCGACTTGACAAAGGCGTTCGACACGGTCACTAGAGAGGGTCTATGGAAGATCATGGCAAAATACGGCTGCCCAAAGAAATTTATCACAATAGTGCAGCAACTGCATGATGGAATGCAGGCTAGAGTTCAGGAAAACGGTGAGCTATCAGAGCCTTTCCCCGTCTCAAATGGAGTTAAACAAGGGTGCGTACTTGCACCGACTCTGTTCAGTATTATGTTTTCTGCTATGCTGACTGATGCTTTTAGAGACGGGGACACAGGAATCGACATTAGTTATCGTATTGATGGAAAATTGTTTAACCTTAGGAGGCTTCAAGCAAAAACCAAGGTCAAATCACACACCATCAGAGATCTTCTGTTTGCTGATGATTGTGCCCTCAATTCCTTCTCAGAGGCTGATCTGCAGCATAGTGTGGATAGATTCTCCGAAGCCTGCGCCAACTTTGGGCTTACCATCAACACGAAGAAAACAGAAATCATGTACCAACCAGCTCCTGGCACAGTTTATACTGAGCCAGTCATCAAGGTTAATGGTGAGAAACTGAATGTTGTGAACAGATTCACATACCTTGGTAGCACACTATCCCAGAACATTGTCATTGATGATGAGGTGAACACCAGGATCTCCAAAGCCAGCAGCACATTTGGCAGACTATACACCAACGTTTGGCATCGAAGTGGCATTAGTCTACAGACAAAGCTGAAGGTATACAGAGCTGCGGTGCTTCCAGTGCTGCTATATGCATGTGAAACATGGACTGTATACAGGCGCCACGTAAAGAAGCTAAACCACTTCCATACAGTCTGTCTCAGGAAGATAATGAACATCAAATGGCAAGACAAGATCCCGGATACCGCCGTTCTTGACAGAGCTGGTATCCCTAGTATTGATACTATTCTGATGCAGTCACAAATTCGCTGGGCAGGTCATGTAGTCCGCATGCCAGACCATCGACTGCCAAAGATACTCTTTTATGGTGAGATGCAGAAGGGTAAACGCTCCCATGGTGGCCAAAAGAAGCGCTTCAAAGACACGTTAAAGACGTCATTGAAAACCTTTGACATAAACCCAGACACATGGGAAGCTGCTGCGCAAGACCGAACTGCTTGGCGCACATCTCTTCGTAAAGGTGCAGCAGCATGCGAATCATCCAGAAGAGCAGCTGCAGAACAGCGGAGACAAGCTAGAAAGGACCGTGAAATAAAACCTTCACATGAAGCAAACATTCCCTGCCCACACTGTCCAAGATCTTTCCAGGCCCGCATCGGGCTCTTCAGTCACCTTCGTACCCATAGACTAACCTAACATATTCTTAAATAATTGGATGAACAGAGTGGTCTTCATCACCCGTGATGGACGAACAACCACCCCTGTCGCGAGAGGTTAGAGATGTTATTAAGAATAAGCTATCTTGGACATAAAGATGTATCAGATGATACCAGGATAGTGCCAAATAAGAGCCTGGTCTTATGAGTAATACCCCCTTCTCTGAAGAGATTAAGGGTGTATAGACAACCAAGGTAGGGTCAAGCTATGTAGGTTACCAGAGCTGATGGTAAAGTAATACTCTGATTCCCTAACTGCTACTTCTCATGATCCTTCTTGGTTAATATTTTATTTAATGTTATTGGCTATGCTAGGGGTATGTATTTAGATATACATATATAGTATTTTTATATTCACCAACACCCAATAAAATTCAACTTAAAGAACTTAAGAACAGTCTTCTGGTGAATATTTACAATTTTAATTTAAAAAAAAATACTTTTTCTGTTTGAAAATGTTGAACTCAAATATTTTACAGTAGGAAATACATAATACTATTTAAATAAATGTTTTTCTTTCTTGGTTCACAATGTCTATTATCTCGTAGACAACTTTTCTAGGATGATTATTCAATGGTAGAATTGTTTATTATTTTACTATACAGTTTTTCATCACTCTTTTGCTTTAGTCATCCTTAACTGGAGAATAAGCGTTATTAATTGAGCTGGATAAGCTTGACAGTTGCAGTAAGCAACTTATCTGCATCATGGCAGCTGTCTCCCTTTTGAGCTGAAAACACAATTTTTGCTGAACTTGTTCCAGTAAATGTTCACGTGATGTCGGACCTGTTATCACCAAGTGGCACTGCATACGTTGAAAATCGTGGGAATAGTGGCCTCTTCAGCTATTCTTCTTCTTCCATCCTTAGCCACCAACCGGCAAAGCAGTATGTGGCCAGTACGCCTAGTGGCGTCTTAGGGCAACAACAAATTGATCAATCTATCGCTGTTTCCACCACGCCTAGTGGCGTCTTTGTGGAACAAAAACAGACCAAACAATCTATCATTGTTTCCGTAATCAGATTGGTTGGCAAGCAGGTGATCAGCCCACTGTGCAAAGTTTTTACGGGATGGGGTAAACAGCCCCATGCCCAACCCTCCTTAGTCGCTTTTTACGACATGCTTGGTAGGGTGCAGTGTTACTATTCTTTGCTCCCCTTTCGGGCCCCGGCAACACACGGGTGTCTTCAGCTATTGACAGCTTGTATTTACAGAATTAAACCTGCAATGAATTGAAACGCACTCCCTGTATTTTCTTTTCATACCCCTCCATAACACTGACGGGGACGATAGACATGACAGTTTCAGAAAAGCGTGCTAGCAGATGCACCAGGATAGTGTAGTCAACAACAATCATTGTTTTTATACACAGTGATCAAATATTTCAATTCTACCTTTCAAATTATAAATATTTTCCCATGATTCGCCTCCCTACAATAATTTGGTTGTGAGCAAAACTATTTAACAAGATGTCAAACGATACTGTGAATCAATCCCTTTCATCCTTCTATATGTCCTTGTCAGGTGTCTCATTCTATTCAAGAAATACTTCTTTAAATATAGTTCCCAACTTACAGACACAATTAGCCATCTTTCTCAATATTTTTAAATATTTCCGAAGGCGGCTTTGCCTCTAGAAGTACACATGAGCCTGTAAGTTTCATCACACGACACAGTCCATTCTTACACATCTTATACACATCGTATCGCACAGTGGATTAATTAATATAATTACACACAATTATATACATTTATTTATGAATAAATTTGGTCTTACCCCCAGGCATACATACACATACTGGCCCTCAATGGTTTGAATGAGGTCTGCTACAGTTGCAGAAAGGCAAACGCTGGCATTAATCTATGCACTGCTTTCCCCCGCGTTCTGTGTTTTTCAAATCTTGACTGACCGAAGTTTGTTAGGCGATTCTATTTATAGTCTCGCGACGAGCGTATGAGACGATGTTTCCCAAGAATGTAATTAAAATCAGAAAATGTGTGAATATTTTGCGTATCATTTAATGTAGGACAAGTGCTTTCTTTAATATCTCCGTTATTCCTGATGCGATTTTGGTCACGTAAAGTTTCCCTTAAACTTAGACTTAAGCTTAACCTAGATATATATTAATTTCTTTGATTACTACTTGCATTTTCTGTTATGCATAGTTTAAACAGCTAAACCTAGACCAACCCAAACCTGCAACTGCATTTAACCTAATATTTCTCCCGTCCTATAATAGTCTTAGTGGGAGCCGCGCTGGTGTAATGGCTTCGGCGTTGTACTGGCGACCAGGTGTTCATGGTTCAAACCCGGGCGTCAGCGTTTGAAGAAATGTTTACGGCCGGAAATTTGACTGAATAACCTGAACGGCTCCTGTGATAAACCCTCTGTGGATGGGAAGGAGCTTCGCTCCTGACCGGGTTGGAAGGATAGTCCACAGGCTCCGCAGCCTCGCAATGACATGTCATTGGGCCGAAGGGCTGAAAGCCCAAGTGCCGCTGGTTAAGGAAAAAAAATAGTCTTAGTAAAAGAAATACTACTTACGGATAGAGTGATATACCTTCTGCCAAGTGATACTTCTTTTATACTATCATAGTTAAATTCAGAGGTTAATCATGTAACACCAATTAGGGTCTGGCCATTTTGATGCTTCCTGTAGTTGTAAACAAGCGTGATCATTGGTCGGGATATCATATATTGTTATAATATATGGCGCACCGTTAAGCCCAGAGTTTTAAGAATTCGGGATGTGAACCAGAAGTCATTTCACGACAACCCCCCACCTTCTGCTCTACTGAGACGGGACCAAATATCTCTCTCTACCTATTTAAAAATGTACGACAGATAAGAACAGGAGTGCGACAGGGATGCCTCTTGTCTCCATTTCTTTTCTTACTAGCAATAGACTGGATTATGAGATCATCGACAACACACAACAGAAATGGAATCCAGTGGACTCTGAATAAGCAGTTGGATGATCTGGATTTTGCTGATGACTTGGCTCTTCTGTCTCATAACCGTAATCAGATGCAGGACAAATTGAAAACACTCGATGAGAGGTCACAGCAGTTGGGTCTGAAAATACGCAGGGAAAAGACAAAAATAATGAGAATAAATGCAGGTAATGATAACAGGGTTGAACATGAAGAAACACCAATACAAGATGTAGAATCATACACATATCTTGGCAGCAATATAGAACGAACGAACGAAATCTTTATTTTATCAGGGTAAAGAAATAGGCATAATTGCTTTTTTACATGTCTACCCTGCAATACAATTTTCAGCGTTTTACAAATTAAAATTAAAATATTAACAACTTCAGACCGGATTAATTAATAGTATCATCACAATCAGAAACTGAGCATACACAAGTACATTTACTCATAGTCATTCACGCACATAGAGGGAGAGAGAGAGAGAGAGAGAGAGAGAGAGAGAGAGAGAGAGGTCAAGCAATAAAGCTACTTAATATAAAAAAATTCAATTTAAAAAGAACATATTACAAGGACAGTTAAATGCTCGTGGAAACGTTGAAATAACTGACACAGAATTGTCGTTAAATGTGTGTACAAGATTTCATGACATGTCTTTTGAATGAGATGTAATTATCAGTTTTGACAGACTTGGGTAGGGAATTCCATGCTCAAGCACCTGCATAACTAAAACAACTTCGGAAGATCAGTTCTAGGTTTTGCAAGGTGCAAAAGTAGGTCGCCACGTATAAAATATGAGCAGTTTTTATAGCGAAAGAACATTTGCAAGTATGAAGGCGTTCTGCAGTGTAAAATTTGATGCACAAACAGGAGATCTTGGAAGAAGAAGCATTTTTTAAGACGAAGAACATTCAGCTGTGAAAATAGCTGAGCACTGGGAATGTTATCATTCAGGCAAACAAGTCGTAGCGCCCTTTTATGTAGGGATTCTAGCCATTTCAAAAACGACAAGCCACAGCGACTCCAGATATTTGAGCAATAAGAAAGGTGACTTTGAATATGTGCATACTAGAATATAAGTCTATATATTGAGGACGATGGCGATGGACAGGACAACAGGACACACACTGAGAAACCTGTTGATAACATTACAAGGCAGTCCTTGTTCTGGAACCCCCAGGACAAGAGAGGCAGAGGTAGACCAAGAAACACATGGAGAAGAGAGCTGGAAACAGAGGGGAAAATGATGAGGAGAACGTGGAAAGAACTTGAGATGATGGCACGTTACAGGAGGACTTGGCATGTGTTTGTTGAAGGCCTATGCTCTTTGAGAGTGGAGGGTTATTAATGAATAGAATAGATATCGCGTGTTTCTTTAATTCATGTTAAATATATAAACATTCGTTTTTTCTTGAAGGTAAATATTTTCGTTACCGGGATGCTCAGAATTGTATTAAGTGAGCCACTATACATCACCACTAAGTGTTAGCCAGTCAGGAAGAGTGAGCCGGTGTAAAGTTAATTTTTACCAAGTTTTTTTTTTTAACACTTGTTTGTGAGTAGAATATTGCTATTTGATACATATTGAGTATACGCTCAATTTGGGTAACTCAGTCAGCGTGGTAACTTAACTGCGTGGGCACTTTTTACTACAGTGTTGAGACCAGGTGTGTGTGTGTTCAAATATATTCGCTGTGGGTCGCATTCAGCTTTGCACGAGCAGACACGCTGGCCAAGCGAACACGTGGCTGGATTTACCTGTGTGAACTGTTAGGCTAACAAAATCAATGAGAGCAAGTGAGAGAAGGGCTTGTTTTGATTTGTGGAGAGAGAAAGAGAGAGAGATAGAGAGAGAGAGAGAGCGAGAGAGAGAGAGAGAGAGAGAGTGAGAGTTGGAAGTTGTTTTGTAAGTCAAATAATAAATATCACCAGGCAGTCTACGTCATACTGCCAGGTTTCAGTTAAAAGGCCGCTTTGCGGATTACTTAACCACAGTCGATTGTTGAATGTGTTTATCGCTCCAGCACATACGGGCTGTCGCCTTTGCCATGCAGTCATTTTTGGCAACATTCTTCGATCCATTAACAGCTAGTTAACTCGGAGTATACTTGCCGGCCGACAGAACGGATTCTTCGATGGCCAGTACTTGTGAAGCACACATTACCCGTGCTATTTGGTGTATACCATCATACATCGATTTCTTTTACCTACTCGTAAGCAGTAGCCGTGCATCCTGGATTATATACCTTCAGCACATATTGCCGCCAGTTGCAGTTAACCATCGTCTTAACACATACGGGCTGTCGCTTTTGCAATACAGTCAGTTTCGGTAACATTGTCCGACCCTTTGATATTGGTTACCTATGAGTTTACTGACATAATGACCGAGAGAAGTAGTCAGTTGCCAGCACTAGTCGCCCGTTTTATTGTTTAAGTCTTAATAATCCAGTATAAGCGCACATAATGGATACCCGCTCACCAGCAAAAGTCCACGTTGTTTGGACAGATTTGGATCAGTAGGTGAATGTATTTCTGCACTCGTTTTAATTTCCTTCACCTGTTAGTGTGGCGACTAGCTATAGGAAATTGTTAATGCATAGGATTTATTATGACACTTTTACGGAGAGAGCTTATCTCCATAGCCTAGAATTTTCAATCTAGGTGGAACAGTGTAGTGTTTTTTATTCAAGTAGAGAAAGTAACTTACTTACCAGGATTGTTACCATAAGAAATGTCCGTTTCCTGGCGAAACTAATGGCTTAACCACTTTAGTTAGATTTTCTTGAGAGTGAGAAAGTGTACTGGTGTTGGTGGTTTGGAGTTAGACGTTGTGTCTGAGAGATTGAGTGATATCTTGTGTTATTTTTCTGTGCTTGTGATATTGATACATTCACCAGCCTTTCAGAGCTAGTGAAGGCATTGGTGAGGTTTGCTGTTTGGTTCAATGTGTGCTTTCTTTAATAAATAAATGTACTAAGCGATCATAATTCACTATATTATCACTGACACTTAATGTTTGCTCTTGTAGTCCTTATAGTAGTAGATTATTCTATTTAGTATTGAAGGACGGGCTAGGGTATGACATCTTAAACAGCGTCCGAGTATGGCTGGGAAGTAGACCTAAGATATTTAATTATATCTCTCTTCTCTGCAGAAGGTTTACCTCTTTCAATATTTCCATTAGTGACTTTAACTTTCTCTATTTTCACATTTCTAATCCAATTCTGTCTAAACTCAGACATTCTCTATTTCCGTACTCGAGAAAACTATTATACGTAAGGAAGGGATTTTTATGACCTAAAATTTGCTAGAAAATGATCAATAAAAAATGGTTTTATGACCGAAACAAATAAACGGAAAAATGTCGTTTAACATAAAAGAATGACCTAAAAGAAAAAATGTCTATTTTAGTTTCCGAGCTAAACTAAAATTATTTTGTATTATTAAAAGAAGAAAATAAATGACTTAATACAAAACCAAAATGAACCTAAAAATATAATCAAATGTTTATTTCCTGTTACTATGTCAAATTGTTACCTTCATGTTACTGTGTCAAATTGTTACCTTCATGTTACTGTGTCAAACTGACACCTTCACGTTACTGTGTCAAACTAAAACCTTCATGTTACAAACAAAAAAACCAGTAAAACAAAACAATGAAAAAATATAGAAAAATACTTCATTTGTTTAGTTTCTGTGCACAAATTTTAAGAAACAAAATGAAGTCTAAGACACATTTACGCACAATTACACCTTAACAATGCAATTTAAATGTTCGCAGTGTTAGTGACAAACTGAAATTTTTTTATTTATTAACAAAATAATTCCTTATTTAAAATTAAAAAAAAACACATACACAAAAGACATAACATTATAACTGAATATTTTTACTATTTCTATGGCAAACTGAAGGTTTTTATTTAATGAGTTCAGAATTACTGTAGCGAAAGGTTTTTATGAGTATAGTGGTCAGTAGTAGTTACTGAAAGAACAGAAAAGAATTATGTCTGAAAGAGTATAGTCCCCGTGTCAGAAAAGAGCACTGGTATCACAGGATAGTCACGACTTTGAATTTCTCAACTTCCGATAGTAATCAGATTAAAGTTACAGCCTAAGATGGCACCTTTGCTATGTAACTAACTCCTACGATAATCAACAATTTAGTTAAAACTCAAGTGCAATAATATAAAATTGATAAGTCAGAGGATTACAATTAATGAATCATTTATTACGTAGATCTATCTTTGGTTTTCGTCTTGTGCAATTATGAATGATGAAAAGTGATGAAATTGTATGAAATAAAAGATTAATTTCACACTTATTCATAAGCGGAGTTGTAATTATTAATTAGACAAAAAGTTCTTCAAAATAAACAGAATGTTCCTTCAAATTTCCTTTAAAACTAAATGTCACGTCTTAAATCTTGACTTAGGACAAATCTTTACTTTTGACCGCGCAGAATAGTTGGTGAATATTCACACATATTTTACTATGTCTAGGAAGCACATTGACCTTTAGACACTAGTTTTCACAGAGGTGAGCTAGTGTTGAGGGAAAGAGTTAACAGAAGGACACAGGTTGGTGTCAGTGATTCTCTCACCTTTTAGACTACTGAAACGCACTGTTTATGTGTGATGTGAAAGCTGGCAGAGTGAACGTGTCGTTTATCACCTGGTCTGTGTAATGTTGCGGTGTTAATGTAGGTCACCAGAAATGTAACGGCCAGGAATGTAGCGGCCACCAGAGTGAGGCACTGCCAGGAGTACTATGATCACTACAGTAAACAGCGTACATGTTGTAGATATGTGGTCTGGTATTATGATGTGCTGAGTGTGGGTGTAGACGAGAACACGAATGCTTGAGGCTCTTAGTAAAGTCAATAATGCACCCACACTTACATGCAGTAGTCAATGATGAATTGAAGACTGCTGGCACGTTTCAAACATTTATTTACGAAACTGACAGTAGCATCAACAGGACAGTCAAATCGACGAGATCAAAAACTTCACATTGATAATAAATGACTGTTAAATGTCTGGTAATCAAAGGCTTGCATCATACATCAACTAGGACATACCCAAACATCATCTGTCCTAATGTTACAATATGTAATGTAGCTTCCGTACCATTGACTCAGCGCGTCAGGTACTTAATTAGCTCTGTCGTCCAACAAACGAGCTCCTAAATTGCGTAGCAATAATACATAAGGCTGTTATTCAACTGGCATAGCTCGCCAGGTATATTTCCTCTTGCTGAAAAATATTGGCCGTAATACAGGGCCTCAATATGTAGACAGCTGTGTATCCCTTTGTTAGCAGGCACGATCAAACCATGCTAAACATATATACCGCCAATCTGCGGCGTCCACAATAATTTATCATCATCATTAGGCTTCTGTTCACTTGAAAACACATAGTCTCATTTGGCTAGAACTAGAAGCAAAGATGGAATTCTGTCTCTCAAGATATGTGAGCTTCACTCGCAGATAGGTAACTTCAAATGTTCTGCAGCCAAAGGCATAATATTTAAGAATGTCATTTACCTTCATACAGAATCTTCTGGATACACACTTAATGAATGTCGTCACTCTTGACGAACAAAGAATCACTGGGGAAAACATTGACATTTCAGTCATATCGAAAACTTTCCAATCCCCATGATGATCTAGAGGAAATCACAACGGACATCTGGTCCGACAGCCCAAAAAATACAACATCCCTCACGGAAGTTTCCTCAGTTCGCACCCAGAACCCGCGCATGCCTAGACAGCAAAAAATTGAGCATCGTTAAGACAGATCAACGCCCACGATTGAAAGAAAGAGAAGATAACCCTTTAAACAACCTGTCATAGAAGTTAATACCCAATTATCCAACTTTGATCAACAAAGTTTTACAACAAAAGTATTAAATAGATTTACCTATATGACTCCGTCAAAAACGACAAAAGTATTAAATAGACTTACCTATTATGACTCCGTCAAAAACGACAGCAAGAGACTACCGCACCCACCGTATAAAAAAATGACCCATTTTTAAAAAAAATACATTAATGAGCAAGATAATACAAGCTCATGACACATGAATAATGTGCCAATGAAAGAATCAAACGGAGAGAATCAAATCATCTCACCAAATAATAGAAAATATCTTCGGGAATGTACCATCAAAAAAACCTCAGTTGCTGGCGATACTAACAAAAATTACATAACTATTAACCAATTATGCAATACTATAATCATAGCAATGACAAATGACAATCTATGTCAATAAGTCATATCAATATACAAATTACAATGTTATACCATTAATATATGTAATGGATGGACATGACCAAATTTGTTAAATTCCTTACACATTATCTAACAATAGAAGTATATTATATACAAATAAGTGCTGCGATCTTTCGAACAAAAGTAAGGTATGGCGTCATCGTGGTTCTCACAAGCGCTCCAAACTTGGTACTAGTTTGCACTGAGAACAATATAAATGACATTAATTAGTAACATGTTATAATGCACTATAGTCACTACAAAATTATTTAAATATTATATGTGGCCATTTTAAAATTTTTCCTTTTCTTATTTTTTTTGGCCTTTATTTTATGTTAACTCAACCTTCGACATTACACCAAAGATAGTAATAGAGAAAGAAAACAATCAATTTACTAATCTAAGGTGAAACAAATGTGTTAATGTATATTATGAACAGACATGAGTCTGGAAGTGTATCATGAAATCTAGGACACAAGACTTAAGTGGAATCATGTGGGCATCTAGACAATATGTCCGCCATCACATTATCCGAACCATGGATAGCCCGCACCGTGAAGTGAAAAGGTTGAAGAGCAATAGCATATCGAGTAGATCTCGAGCTGTTCAAATCCTTGTTCTGCATAGCTGTAAGAGCTTTTTGATCGGTTTCCATAATGAAATGAGCGCCAAGAAGGAATCTTTGTATCTTAAGAATGGCCCAAACCATAGCTAACAATTCATGGTCTAAAACCGAATAGTTCCTTTCTGCCGCATTCAATTTCCTAGAGATATACATCACAGGATGCAGAGTTCCTGAATACTCCTGCATAAGTGCTGCCCCGATCCCAGTGGAAGAGGCATCACTACGAAGGACAAAAGTCTTATCAATCGATGGTAGTCGTAAGATAGGAGGAGATGAGAACAAATTCTTAATCTGATCCAATGAAGATTGGCATTCTTGAGACCAGCGCACCATTTTGGAGAACGTTTTTTCAATAAAGTTGAAAGAGGTGCCATAATGGAGGACAGATTCTTAATGAATCTTCCGTAGAATTGTATTTATCCCAAGAGACTACGTACTTGCTTTTTTGTTTTAGGAACGGAGATATTTAATATCTTAGAAATGTTTTGGTCCTCTGTCTTCAATAGACCATGACCAACACGATGACATAGGAAAGAGATTTCACCAAAACCAACAAAGGCTTTAGAGGGTTTTGCAGTCAAATTATGCTCGCGTAGAGTAGACAGTAACTCATTTAAACCCGAATAGTGTTCTTCCCAAGTATTGCTGAAAAGACAGATGTCGTCTAAGTAAGCGATGACATCTGTACGATATGAGAGAATTCGACGCATCATGCGTACGAAAGTAGCTGGAGCGTTCATCAGCCCGAAAGGCATAAAATTCCATTGATACAAACCCCTAGGTTTGGCGCGTTCAGTTAACGGAACTTGCCAATAGCCTTTCGACAAGTCAAGTTTAGTAAAGAATCGCGATTTAGAAAGTCTAGTAAGTAGATCTTCCAATAAAGGCATAGGTTCAGCATCAAACTTCGTAACTTGGTTCAATTTGCGATAATAATCGACGCAAAGACGTATGTTATTGTCTTTCTTTCGAACAATAACCATGGACAAAGAGTATCCTGAAGTGGATGGTTCAATTATTTTCAATTGTATCGTTTCATCCAATTCTTTCTCGACTTGCGCTTGGAAATGAATAGGGATAGGATATGGTCTTACTCTGATCGGACTATGATCAGTAAGTATGATGTCATGTTTGATAATATGTGTGTGTCCAGGAATGTCGGTAAGGACATCCTGAAATGATTGTAGCAAAGAAGATACTTGACGCTGTTCCTCAAAAGACAAATTAGAAGAAACCGAAACGTTTCTCCATGATTCCGTAGAACTGAGTGGAATCATAGGAAGAGGTAGATTAACATCTGAAAACGTAGTTTCCTCCTCCTGTATAACCGACAAGGATGAGATTTGACCATGTTGGACTGGAGAATCGTCCGTCGCCTGGAAAATAGGCTGCAAATAGTCTGGTCGTTCAATAAATTCCGTGAGCATATTTATATGAAAGGTTTTATGCCTTCCATCAATATCGACAACATAGTCGACATCGGAAGTTTTTGAAACTATTTTATATGGACCTTTATATGCAATAAGAAGTCTGTTCTCCCTTGAAGGAAGTAAGACAAACGCTTTGTCTCCAGGACAAAGTTGACGTAGGCGTCTCTTCTTATTAGCGAATTGCCTCGCCTTTTCTTTGGCAAATTCGGAGGATGAAGTCGCTAACTTGCATGCTTCGATAATCTTATGCCTGAGAGCAATGACATACTCATATGAAGATTGAGTGTCATTGTCAATATTATCGGCAGTTATCAAATCGTGTAGCAAGGACATAGGACCGCGCGGTTGCGCGCCAAAAACTAGTTGAAAGGGAGAAAACCCTGTATGTTCGTTAGGGACTTCTCTATAGGCAAAGAAAGCCGCGGGTAAAACACTGTCCTAATCCTGAGGATGATCCTCAGTAATCTTGCCAAGTAAGTTCTTAAATGTTCTATTAAGACGTTCAACCAACCCATTAGACATTGGGTGATAAATACTACTGAGAGACCTTTTAATATCTAGGATAGACAGTACCTGCGACATAGTGTCTGATATCAATTGAGTACCATGGTCTGACAATATTTCTCTGGGAAAACCCAAACGAGAAAATATTAGCCAAAGAGCGTCTGCAATATCGGCAGTAGATATGCTCTTTAGAGGTATAGCCTCTGGCCAACGTGTGCACATGTCGACGCATGTTAGGATGAATTGATGTCCTCTGGCTGACTTAATCTTAAAAGGGCCAATAATATCTATTGCCATCTTCTGGAATGGTCGAATGTTAATGTCTGCAGCCTGGATAGGTGCAGCATGTCGTGGACCTCTAGATTTGACTTCTTGACAAATCTTACAAGATCGGCACTAAATTCGTATGTATTTGTTTACGAATGGCCAAAGGAAAGCCGCTAGAACTCTCGACTTAGTACGAGAAAAACCTATGTGTCCAGAACACTGAGAATCGTGTGCATGTTTAAGAATTAAGGCTCTCACACTTTTGGGCACAAGAATTTGAGAGTGCATAGATTTGTCTGAGTGTTGTACCATACGTACTAGTATACCATTCTTCATAGTGATATACGATTTGTGAATTGTATTTTGATTCGGATCACCGTTTTTAGCGAGAAGACATTATTTATTTAGAGAAGAGTCTTCTTCTTGTAGTTTCACAAACGAGTCATGTGAAATCACCAAGTGATCATCTTGGCTACCAACTTCATTACTATCATTAGATGAAGTTGAAGGAACAAGAGATTGTGCTCTTGTTACAACCACATTGGCTGTTTGGATATTTTGTTTCTCCCAAGCAGCAATTTGCTGCGGGGTACATTCCTTAACCCCGTGAATACGACCGATTATAAGATCCGCAATAGGATTAGGAAGAAGACACGCGTGAACATCTCCTGTAAAGAAGGGAGTATCCATGTGGATGATAGCAGTAGGATATATCTCCAAAGTTCCACCAAATGTCACACACTTAACCACCTTCCCCGTGGTACAGCAAGGATCTATAAGAGATTGCCTAACCCCATTAGTAGTACATCCAGAATCAAAAAGTACTGAGACTGGATTATCATTCACTAGACCTCTATGTAAAATAAGAGATCCTTTCCCGTCATGCGCAACTGTAGCAGGAAGAGCGGGAAGAGGGTGACCACAAATTAGGGTAGATACTCTAGATGGCTCGAACAATGTTGAGCATTGGGGGCACTTAGTTGCTCTCCCATAATCGAAAGCAGAGCCAGTGATAGCATTAGAGTTTCTACTATCGTTCACCTGACTACAGGCTTCATGAGACTCATGTTGTGCAGCGTTTGCCTGACGATAAGTTTTACTTTTGTTATGTCTAGGTCTGCCGCGATTATTATTTCTCCTGTAATTATCATTATGTTGCCCATCATAACCATTATTCTGGTTTGCATCACAGTTTCCATAACCATCATCGTAATATTCTTGACGGCGAGGATAATTATCTCGAGAAGAAAAACTCGGATAGTTTCTATTGTGATAACCTTTGCGAAAGTGTCTATAATTATTAGACCCAACATTACGAGGACTATCAGCTCGTCTCCAATTCTTTGAAGAAAACCCACTGTGTGATGGATTGCTTTGATATTGAGTGTAATTCTGATTACTCTTCTTATTAAAGGTTTGCTTAGCACCTTGAAATTTACGATTGTAATTAGAGCCATATGGTGCTGCCGAAGCAACTGGCAACCCTTTTTTCACCTTAGAATTGCTAACTGTAGCATGGGGATGCGCAGTTACGTACTGGCAACAATATTCCTCCATGTCTTTTATGTTTTTAGGTTTACGCTCATGAAGAAAAGCAAGGAAAGATTCGTTGACCGATGACATAACTTTGTCTCGAAGTAATAAGTCCATTAGGCCTTCATATGTTTTTTCAGTTTGAGACAACTCAATCCAACGAGTGAATGTACGGCGTATCTTTATAATAAAGTCAGAGAAATCCACTCCATTTTCTGGCAACATTGTCTTAAGACGAAGACGATAATCTTCCTCTTTTAGTTGATATCTTTTATGCAATGCTGCTCTGACATCATCATAGTTAGTCCTATCATGTTCCTCTATTGCCATAAGAGCAGTTACTGGTTCACTTGGAAAAAATTCCATCAGTTGTTCGACATATTTTTCCTTTTTTATTTTGTGCGTATCGCATAAAAATTCGATTCTATCAAGATAATCCGTTATATCGTCCTTTAAAGGATTGAAATGAGGTAATTTGATCTTATTAGACTTCTCCTTTGTCGTATCCGAAGTTGCTTGATGAGCACCTGCATTCATCAATTTCAATTTCTCTATCTCCAAAACTGCGAGTCTTTCATCATGTTCCATTTTTGCTTTTCTCTCTTCAGCAGCAGCTTGAAATTTTTCTCTTCAGCAGCAGCTTGAAATTTTCTCTCCTCAGTAGCAGCTTGAAGTTTTTTCTCCTCAGCAGCAGCTTGAAATTTTCTTTCATCTGCCTGCATCTGTAATCTTAAATTCTCAGCTTCTCTGTCTAATCTTTTACTTTCCTCTTTTTGTCTCTTGTCTTCAGACTTTAATGCTTTGTCAAATTGAGCCATTGCGAATTCTTCTAACTTCTCACCTGTCTTCCCAAGGGCTTTTCCTTGTTCAATAAAGTAGTCTAGTGTAGACATTCTGTCTAACTATGTGAGATCAGACCTGAAATAATTAAATAAATTACCTTATCCCACTTTGATGGGAGACAAGTCTGTAATACTAGACTTGTATACTCACTTCACTTTATTTCACTCTCTTTGAGAGACAAGTCTTAGTCAAAGACCTTGTATAGTTACCTTGTTTCTCTATAATATTATCATTATAAATAACCTTTATATGAAAAAGTGTATGATATTAGTAACAATAGTCCATGATCAAGTATATCTATAGACTGTATGACAACAATGTATATAATATCAGTGAACAAAGAGAAGCATATAAACAAACGAAAACATTCGCAGAAGTCAAAAAATTATAAGGCGAAACTAAGGAAAAAATAATCCTAAAGCATGCGATGATAACTGCGATAGGTAAACAAAACAAATGACACCACAGTGTATAAACATAAGGGTGTATAGAAATAAATGAAAGAAAAGAGAGACGAACAGATACAAACAAAACAAATAAAAAATCAAAGAATGGAAAAATAACGAAAACAACACTAACACATCTCGTCACAGCTCAGAAAAAAAACTGACAAGTAGCAACACAGGTTGCTCGCAATTTCCACTGGGGAAATATGAGTAATACTACAGAAAACGCTCACGATAGAACCTCTATCACGTGGTATCTTTGTTAGCGTCTTTTTTTATTTGAAAGTAGGTTTATTGAATCTGTCTACTTTTGACATAATGCAAATGGATTCAATTTCTCTGAACAATGTAGTAATAAGTCAACTTGAACTTCCAACCAGGGGCACATCAACTAATGCCAAGACGGTATACAGTTCATTCAATTTATTTGACATCATACGGTTGACTAGACGAACATTCAATTCTGACGACGGACAGTTGACTTTCCACCAGACAGCACACAACGTAAGTTTCATATTTAAAATTACAGTTAATTCGTTCCGTAAGATAATCTCGTAGGTAACGTCAGACTAGTTATACAGTGTTCATAATATGGCATCCAAATAAACAAATGAGGCAGTTATATACGATAGGTCAATCTTCCACTGTCCTATGACCTTGGCAATGACGGAGAACCTTGTCAGGTCTTCTATATCATATAATATTCCGATACTACGTATCTCCTTTTAGTACTGGCCTCTTACTTCAATCGATGTGAAATAACAATAATACAATTTCCTGCCAACGACCGTCGTGGCATCATAGCTTAGATATAGCAAATACTTGAGTCACCTCTGCTTTGCGTGGTACGTATTCGCAACGGCCGAATACTGATTCATATCATAAAAATACACCAAGCCAATCCTGGATAATCCTAACGTAGGAATCCGTCGGATTTAAAATTCACATAATAATTTCAAGTAGGACTCCATTTTGCACCAATACGTCATTGGTACAACTAGACGTCTACAAGAGAACGAAATACATTATTATCTAAATCATACTTGCTTCTCTTCCCAAGAAAAATCACCAAAATACTGTTGACCCGAGTCCTCATCTTTCTAACAGACGGACGGTCACACACAAGAATAAAATATACCCGCAACACGGGTTCGAACGCCACAGATCAATGGCCTGATTCTTGGGCACTAAACTTCGCAACCCCAGCTATGACGTAGACTGGTCTTTGGCAACACATGCGGGCGGGGTAACCCAATACTCGCATTAGTGCACAATCGTGCGCTATAAAAATCAAACTCACCAATAATACTTACTATCCTGTAAGTCGGTGCGTAAAGTTTATTACAGAGGTAGGACCACATATTAATAAATATGCGACTACCCTCATCTGTAAACGACTGTAAAGGCCTACGAAAAAGGCTCTACAGATTCCTTACCAATCCCCCCAAAAAATTAATTATATTAATTTTTTTCTTTACTACTCGAAACTAGAGGTGATTCAAGTGTACATAATCATATAATATTAATATAGCATGACATAGAATCATCAAACCTAAATATGAAATTTAAGTTAACTCAAATAAACAAAAGGTATGCACAAAAGCATACATCCACAATTGACCACCTTTGGTACAATGTGGTAAATGAAATAAAATCGCATATAGAAATAATGAATTAAACCGAATAGAAACGCAAAATGAAAAAAAAAAAAATGTAAAAACCAATGAATAAATCGAAAAGTGATGAATATGTCTTAAAATGACAAGTGAGAAAGAAAAAAAAAAAGAAAGAATACCATTTAAACACGTGTAGCGAACAACACCCTTAACTGTGTCTAAAAGTTACTTTGTGGTACTAATAAAAGTGCAAATGTTAAATCACTGTCCTTACCGAGTGATAAATATTAAATGTTTACCATGTAATTAAATATTTCATAGTGATCCAAATTAATTCTTATACTCATTAACCAAGTATCAACGGTTACTAATCTACCGAATTATTTATTTTAAAAACAAATTAACAATGTCATTAAATTTCGTAGATTAAGAAAGTTCCATTGTCCTGTTAGGAAACCGTAAAATACTACAAGGTTCCGTTCCATGAAAAAAACAACCAAGTGTTCGCAATGTTATTTCAGTGAGAAAATATAATCTGGTTTTATTCAATGTTATTCTCTCTTCAATATCCTGAGTGAGTAAATGTTATTTTCACAACGATAGTCATATATCTTAACGTTCCATGTTATTTTGATACATAAGCATTGTAGATTTCACTTGACTGAATGTTAATGACTCTTGTCATAGAAGTATCACACGTAAAAAGTTACAATTGACGAAATGTCAGTGTCGAAGTTCAGTTATCTGCAGCGCGTAGCTGTTAATGTGATTCGTTAGGACATCTCGACAACACGTCTGCGAGAACATTCTGTGTGCCAGGTATGGATCGAATCGTGAAACTATATGGTTGGAGAGCGATCGCATACCTAGTAGATTTGGCAGATTTCACGTCCTTTGTGTTGAGAGCAGTAAGCGCTTTTTGATCTGATTCCACAATAAAGTGTGATCCAAGCAGATATCTCTGGAGTTTATTTATTGACCAAACAAGTCCGAGCAGTTCCTTATCTAAAACTGAGTAATTTTGTTCAGTCGGAGTTAACTTCCGTGATACATAGAGAACTGGATGCAAGGTGCCATTGTATTCTTGTAGTAAGACGCTTCCACGCCGAAATTAGAAGCATCGCTGCGTAAGACAAATGGTAAATTCGCATTAGGCAACATTAAAACAGGAGCATCCGAAAAAAATTTCTTTATGGTATCCAACGCGATTTGATGTTCGTTTGACCACCGAATCACGTTAGCTGCACCTTTCCTAAGTAATGAAGAGAAAGGAGCAGTAATGGACGAAAGATGTGGTATGAATTTCCCATAGTATTGTACTAGTCCTAATAGAGATCGCACTTGTTTCTTTGTTTTAGGTATGGAGATGTTAAGGATTTTAGAGACATTACTGTACTCTGTATATAACATACCGCGACCAATACGGTGACCCAAAAAAGAAATATCGTGGAAACCCACAAATGCCTTTGATGGCTTAGCAGTTAAGTTATGATTTTGTAACGTGGACAGTAATGAGTTTAATCCTTTCAAATGTTCTTCCCATGAGTCACTGAAAAGACAAATGTCATCTATGTACGCAATGACGTTGGGATGATGAGATAGAATTCGACGCATCATGCGTACGAACGTGGCAGGAGCGTTAACTAACCCAAATGGCATAAAATTCCATTGGAATAGGAACCGGGGAGTCGAGAAAGCAGTGAGTGGCTTTGCCCTTTCTGTCAATGGTACTTGCCAATAGCCCTTTGACAGATTAAACTTAGAGAAGAAAGTAGAATGAGATAATTTTACTAATAAATCTTCTAAAAGTGGGAAAGGTTCTGCGTCAAATTGTGTGACTTTATTTAATTTTCTGTAGTCTACACATAGACGAATGTTATTATCTTTCTTTCTAATTATCACCATAGATGAAGCATATGGTGACAACAATGGCTCAATTATGTTTAATCGAAGCATCTCATCTAATTTCTTTTCGACCTTATCTCTAAAGTGTAAAGGTATGGGATATGGACGAATACGGATAGGTGTTTCATCAGTTAGAAGGATATCATGTTGAATAGCTGACGTATGACCTGGAATGTCAGTGAGAACCTTATCATACGTTTGAAGTAGTGATGAAACTTGCTGTCGTTGATCAGTCGAAAGAGAAGAAGAAATAGTGACATCATTCCAGTTTTCCGTGGAATGAAGAGGTACAACTGGTATGGGTAATTGTACATCTTGGAAAGAAGACTCTTCTTCTTGTATAACTGACAAATTAGTATAGTTGTGAATGTGAGGAGTAGGCTCGTCAGTCGCTTGAAATACTGATTGTAAATAATCAGGACGTGAATAATACTCTTTCAACATGTTAATGTGAAAGGTTTTGTGTTTTCCGTTAATATCGACGATGTAGTCAACATCGGATATTCTTGAGATGATCCTAAAAGGACCTCTCCATGTGATAAGTAGGCGATTGTTATGCGAAGGCAGTAAAGCAAAAGCCTCGTCACCAGGAATAAGCTGGCGAAGACGTCTATACCGATTTGCAAATAGACGAGCTTTTTCTTTAGACTCTTCGGATGATGCAGTAGCTAACCTACAGGCATCTATTATTCTCTTTCTTAAAGAGATGACATATTCATATGAGGATTGAGTTTCCTCAGGTATATTATCTTCAACCAATAAATCATGGATTAAAGACATAGGTCCGCGTGGTTGTATGCCAAAAACTAACTGGAAGGGAGAAAACCCTGTGGCTTGGTTTTGCACCTCGCGATACGCGAAGAGAGCAGCGGGTAGGACCCGGTCCCACTCCTGAGGGTGATCTTGAGTCATCTTACCCAACAACTGCTTAAGTGTCCTATTTTGTCTCTCAATTAACCCATTGGACATTGCATGGTATATTGAACTGAGAGATCTATCTATACCCAATGTCTTCATAACCTGTGACATGGATTTGGAAATAAACTGGACACCATGATCCGATAGGATCTTACGCGGAAAACCAATGCGTGAAAAAATTTGCATTAAAGCTTCTGCAACACTGGCAGATGAGGTGTTCTTAAGAGGTATGGCCTCAGGCCAACGCGTACACATATCGATACAGGTAAGAATATGTGTATGTCCTCTTGCAGATGGCAATATAGGACCAATGATGTCGATTGCCATTTTATCAAAGGGTCTAATAGGTATGTCCGCAGCTTGGATAGGAGCATCATGATATGGAACCCTTACTTTAACTTCCTGACATGTCACGCAGGAACGACAATAGAGATTAACATCCCTATGAATGCCAGGCCAATAGAATGCGGATAGCACTCTAGATTTTGTTCGCGAAAACCCCATTGAGAATCATGAGCATGTCGTAATATTCTGGGTCTCATAGCAGACGGGACCAGAATTTGTGAACGCACCAATGAATCTGTTTCTCTTATTAATCTAACTAAAATACCTTTTTTAAGAGCAAATTGGTGTCTAGACTTTGCAATTGTGTTGTTATTATTTCTCTTAGTCGCCAATTGAAAAAATCTCTTCAAAGAATTATCATTCTTTTGTAAATTAGCAAACAGCTCCCTTAAAATAGAAGAATCATCATCATTACTATTATGAACCGTAGGTTCAGAAGTTGATTCACGCGACAATTCAGTAGCTTGCGCTCTGGTAACCACTGCATTTGCAGCATGAATATGTCGCTTTTCCCATTCATTAATCTGCTCTGGTGTACACTCTTTTATACCGTGTATACAACCAAGGATCACATCGCTAACTGAATTCTGCAGAAAACAGGCATGGATCTTCCCTGAAAAGAAAGGTGTATGTAAGTTAATGATGGCTGTAGGGAAGGTTTCCACAGTTCCCCCGAATGTGACACACTTGACCACGTTGCCAGTGGCAAAGGAGGGGTCGATCAGAGAGTTCCGCACTCCAACTGCACTGCAGCCTGAGTCAAACAAGACAGAGCAAGGAATAGAGTTGACGTATCCTCTGTTAAATTTTAAACACCCCTTTCCATGGTGAACTGATGCAGAAGTAGCTGTTCAAACTGCTGGTAGACTTGGTAAAATGTGCCCGCATCGCAGCGTCGTGATCGCCTTGGGCTGGAATAGCGTTGAGCATTCTTGACATGTCTTTACCTGCTCTAGATCGATACAAGACATAGCGTTATGTTGATTAACATTATTATCATTATCTTTGTTAGTTTGTGATTCAATTGAAGCAACATTGGAATGTTGTCGTGGCGTGCTCAACGATCTATCTCTACGTCGCGATCGAATTTGACTATTGTCAGTAAAATTGCTATAATTACTGTTTCTGCCATCATTAAAATTTGGATGAGTCCGCCAATGAAAGTTATCACTGTTGTGATGTTGGCGAAATGACTTATTCATAAATCTGTTTCTATTTTCAGGATGATATGATTGAGATCTCCAATATTGTTTATTATTGTTACCTTGATTATATTTAGGATTGTTGTTAATAAAATCTCGAGATCTGTGAGACTGACCCCATGATGCATTAAATGGAGCAGACTGTTGGTATTGTTTCCCCTTTTGAAAATGACCAAAGTTGAAATTATTATTACTTCCCCTTTAAAAATTTCTATCGCTACTCATCGAACGATTTCTAGGGAAATTGTTTTGTTGCATAGCGAAAGCAACGGGTAAATCGTCCTTAAGCTGCGCATTGCTGACATCCATGTTAGGATGAGCGGTGCAGAAATTTTTACAATGTTCTGACATTTCTTTTATATTACCAGGCTTACGTTCATGTAGAAACGCAAGAAATGCAGGACTTACTGCCGATAAAACTTTATCCCGTAATAATAAGTCGAACATACCGTCATACGATTTCTCTACCTTGGATAGTTCAATCCATCTTTCCAAGGTAAGACGTATTTGAGAAAGAAAATCATCAAAATTCTTGCTAGATTGTGGGAGCATAGACTTGAACTTAATTCTGTATTGATCTTCTGTCATTTGAAATTTGTTTAGAAGAGCGGCCCTAAGAGCATCGTAATCATTTTTATCTATAGAGCTAGTAGTGTGATAAACAGCCATTGCCTCTCCTGTTAGTAATCTGGATCAGTGGGTGCAATATAATGATTTATCCAAGTTGTACGACCGACATGTAGCTTCAAATCTGTCCAAAAAAAATATCACATCGTCGGATGGTGGAGTAAACTTTGGCAATTTGAGATGAACCTCTCGAAAATTCTCATGTCTAGATGAAGACTGGCCTTCCTGCGTCTTTTGTGTATTACATTCACTTGACAATCTTATTCTGTCAAATTCCAATTCGGCAAGCTTCAAATCATGCTGACGTTTCCTTTCATTCTCGTGAGTCTCAAGCTGAAGCCTTTTTGTATTTTGTTCAGCTATTAATCTTCTTTCTTCCATTTCTTTTTGTTTAACTTCCATTTCCTTTTGTTTAACTTCCATTTCCTTTTGTTTAACTTCCGTTTCCTTTTGTTTAACTTCCATTTCCTTTTGTTTAATTTCAGCATCAAATCTAAATTTTTCTTCAGCCTCGAATTTTTTCTGTTCGGACTCACGCTGAAATCGTTTCTCTTCTAATTCCGCGGCTAATCTCATTTTTTTCTCATTTTCTGCAGCCTCAAATTTCATCTTCTTTTCATTTTCCTCAGCCCGTTTCTCTTCTAATTCAGCGGCCAATCTCATTTTTTTCTCATTTTCCTCAGCCTCAAATCTCAAATTTTCCAATCTTAATTTCTCCGCTTCTAATCTTTGAGATTCCAACCTATGAGATTCGTTGTATTCTGTCATAGCAAATGATCTAATCTCTTCCGGAGGTATATTAAGCGCCTTAGCCTGCTTAATAAAATAGTCTAAGGTAGACATTATTCAAAATTATTTTGAAATACTTCTACATAAAATGTTACTACCCCAAGTGGTCTTCGTTCCTGTCCTAGAACGGTAAATTCAAGTCATATAATAGGCAATTATATTAATAATTAATAAAGTAATTTATGCAATGAAATGTTATGAAAGCAATAACGTGACAGACAATAGGCACAATACTGACACGACACGATAATTAAAGACAAATGAAAACAGTCGCAGAAATCCAATAAAAATAAAATGTCAAACTAAAATGGAATGTCGTAAAGAATTACGATGATAACTGCGATCAAATACTAAACAATACAATTGACAAGACAGTGTAAAAGCATATGTTTTGTAAAAAACTGAACGGAAGTCAGGTTAGAAAGACAATAATCACATACAAGATACATTATAAAACCAAGGTACGAATAAAAATAACTACGAGAACAACAAATTAATTTTGACGCTACAACTAAAACAGTCAGGTGTCACAGACTACCAGACACAGTGGACCAAAGATCCTTCTATGCTCACGCATAGGAACATTCCACTGAGGGAAGTCTGCAAAACAATTCCTATAGAACACTCAAGACGGACCTGTGGTGAAACTGGTATTTTTCCGTCCTAAGTCGCCATTCCCAACCTCCCACGATAAACATCAAACATAGAACATGCAACATGAATAAAGAAGCAGTGGACATATTACTAAGCCAAGGCACAGCTAAACGTAAAACGGTGTAATAACAACACGACGTTTTTACTTATCTCAACCGGCTAAAAAAAAGGATATCCCTCGCATCCGGGACTGTATGCATGAGCCTTGTAAGAACAATGTATGTAACACTATGACAGTGTCCGATGTTGCAGCTTAGAGATGATGTCCAACGTCGTCCTTGACCTTCAGATAACTGTCGTCTTGATTCCACGTGTATATAGACGTTTCCTTTCGAAGATCGAAGTATTATGCTTCAACCGATTTATTTAACTTTGAGTACGTTCCCTGCTTGAAAACTTGATATTTCCAAATCACGCTGGTTCCACTATTTCTGTTAGCGTCTTTTTTTATTTGAAAGTAGGTCAACGTTAAAATTACAGTTAATTCGTTCCGTAAGATAATCTCGTAGGTAACGTCAGACTAGTTATACAGTGTTCATAATATGGCATCCACATAAACAAATGAGGCAGTTATATACGATAGGTCAATCTTCCACTGTCCTATGACCTTGGCAATGACGGAGAACCTTGTCAGGTCTTCTATATCATATAATGTTCCGATACTACGTATCTCCTTTTAGTACTGGCCTCTTACTTCAATCGATGTGAAATAACAATAATACAATTTCCTGCCAACGACCTTCGTGGCATCATAGCTTAGATATAGCAAATACTTGAGTCACCTCTGCTTTGCGTGGTACGTATTCGCAACGGCCAAATACTGATTCATATCATAAAAATATACCAACCCAATCCTGGATAATCCTAACGTAGGAATCCGTCGGATTTAAAATTCACATAATAATTTCAAGTAGGACTCCATTTTGCACCAATACGTCATTGGTACAACTAGACGTCTACAAGAGAACGAAATACATTATTATCTAAATCATACTTGCTTCTCTTCCCAAGAAAAATCACCAAAATACTGTTGACCCGAGTCCTCATCTTTCTAACAGACGGACGGTCACACACAAGAATAAAATATACCCGCAACACGGGTTCGAACGCCACAGATCAATGGCCTGATTCTTGGGCACTAAACTTCGCAACCCCAGCTATGACGTAGACTGGTCTTTGGCAACACATGCGGGCGGGGTAACCCAATACTCGCATTAGTGCACAATCGTGCGCTACGAAAATCAAACTCACCAATAATACTTACTATCCTGTAAGTCGGTGTGTAAAGTTTATTACAGAGGTAGGACCACATATTAATAAATATGCGACTACCCTCATCTGTAAACGACTGTAAAGGAATACGAAAAAGGCTCTACAATCTTCTTTCGGAGTCTCCTACCCAACCAGCCCGCAGAAATACACACTAAATACACATGTAAATAAAAACATGTATACACAAAACATGCATGGCATATATAAATACACTGAAAGCTGGCAGAGTGAACGTGTCGTTTATCACCTGGTCTGTGTAAGTTTGCGGTGTTAATGTAGGTCAGCAGAAATGTAACGGACAGGAATGTAGCGGCCACCAGAGTGAGGCACTGCCAGGGGTACTATGATCACTCACAGTAAACAGCGTACATGTTGTAGATATGTGGTCTGGTATTATGATGTGCTGAGTGTGGGTGTAGACGAGAACACGAATGGTTGAAGCTCTTAGTAAAGTCAATAATGCACCCATACACTCACATGCAGTAGTCAATGATGAATTGAAGACTGCTGGCACGTTTCAAACATTTATTTACGAAACTGACTGTAGCATCAACAGGACAGTCAAATCGACGAGATCAAGGACTTCACATGGATAATAAATGACTGTTAAATGTCTGGTAATCAAAGGCTTGCATCATACATCAACTAGGACATACCCAAACATCATCTGTCCTAATGTTACAATATGTAATGTAGCTTCCGTACCATTGACTCAGCGCGTCAGGTACTTAATTAGCTCTGTCGTCCAACAAACGAGCTCCTAAATTGCGTAGCAATAATACATAAGGCTGTTATTCAACTGGCATAGCTCGCCAGGTATATTTCCTCTTGCTGAAAAATATTGGCCGTAATACAGGGCCTCAATATGTAGACAGCTGTGTATCCCTTTGTTAGCAGGCACTATCAAACCATGCTAAACGTATATACCGCCAACCTGCGGCATCCACAATAATTTATCTTCATCATTAGGCTTCTGTTCACTTGAAAACACATAGTCTCATTTGGCTAGAACAAGAAGCAAAGAAGGAATTTTGTCTCTCAAGATCTGTGAGCTTCACTGGCCGATAGGTAACTTCAAATGTTCTGCAACCAAAGGCATATTAATAAGAATGTCATTTACCTTTTACAGAATCTTCCGGATGCACACTTAATAAATGTCGTCACTCTTGACGAACAAAGAATCACTGGGGAAAACATTGACATTTCAGTCATATCGAAAACTTCCCAATCCCCACGATGATACTGAGAAAATCACAACGGACATCATGTCCGACATCACAAAACACACTCTCTGACGGAAGTTTCCTCCGTTCGCGCCCAGAACCTGCGCATGCCTAGACAGCATAAAACTGAGCATCGTTAAGACAGATCAGCGACAATGAATTTAAAGAAAGGGAAGATAACCCTCAAATAACCTGTCTTAGAAGTTAACACCCAATTATCCTCAACTTTGACCAACAAAAGTATTAAATAGATTTACCTATTATGACTCCGTCAAAAACGACAGCAACAATATGTTAATAGTGCTCTGCCCTCTGCAGCATTGTTCTTTACTTCTGAAAACATCATGTGAATACTCCCTTGAGATAGAAGCATCATTATCCTTCTATCTACAACTCTGCCAAGAGTAATCTTGTGCGAAGGTAGACACTTTTGAAGATTCATATTAGATACTCTTGAGTGTTGGCCACTGGTTGACCACTACTGCAGAGATAATGGGAGGCAATCCCGTGACAACTTAGGACACTACAAGCTTTTCCTAAAGAACTGCAACACCTATTATTAAGCCCCTAAACTTTGTACTGTTTGAAAGTATCATCTGATGCATATGTTGAGGCACACTGATAATAGTACACTGCGTATCAATTCAAAATAGGAATTCTGGAGAACTCACATTACTTTCTGCGCAACTCACGCCACATATACGAGTATTACTGGCATCAAACGAAGAACTCACGACTAGCCAAAGTAGCCAATAGATTCTTAAACTCCCCTCACTCTTAGAATATGGCATTGCACCATAGTCAACAGCAGCTAGGTCACACTTTAAAAAAAAGTCAACAGAATACAAAACGATGAGAACTGTAACGTAAGGCATGAAGACAACCGATCTTGAAGAATTGAAATAAATTACATACCTCCTGGTAATGGAGGATATAAGAAATAGGAGGGCCTAGCAACGAGCCTAGAAATTCAGCAGTTGAGAGACCACACAATGTACCAGAGAAAAAATGGTATAGGAAGGGGAAGACTGAAACGAAGCAACAATTTTATAGAACTAACAAAAACAAAGATGAATGCAGATCCCATAAATGTCATTCTAACAATCAAAGAAATGTAAACTGCACATATACTTCCTGCTTTGAAATAGCAGCGGATTCCTGCAATAATAGAAAACTTTCATGGTTTTGAAAGAATGACTGTAATATAAAGACGAGCCCTAACAGCAAAATACCTAGAAGAACATTACCCAAGTCTCGCCTGGACCCATCTTACACAGACGGCTCAGCAACTGGTGCAACAGAGAACTGAGTTGGACAGCTTTTTCTGAGTTTAAGCAGCAGTTGTCAGTGGCGACAGGACAATGCTCAAATAACTTCAGGGCTAAAGCAGAGGTCTATGAAACTGCACCAGAAGTACTAATGGCACAGGAAAGCTGTAACGGGCAAGTAGCTTTCATCACGGATGTGCTATCTATAGTTGCAGCACTGAGGAGTAAACAAATTCAGACCTAATTGAACTAAGGGCAATACTCTAAACAATAAGACAGCGATTCAATAGAGTTGTGATACGGTTAATCTTTAGACTCATCACTGGCCGCGTTGCCATCTATTCAACAAGCTAAATATAGGAACTACCGATGCGTGTAGTTGTGGCATCATTAAAATGACAGCTAAGCTGTTGAAAAAAGTGCCCAAAATATGAAGAACAAGGAAAGCTCATATCGACCTCATTCTGACTGATCAACACTATTTTTAACTTATTCAAGTTAACGCCTGAAAGTGTTCAAAGAAGAAGCAGAAGAAAGAGTATGAGGAGGAGGAGGAGAAGAAGAAGAAGAAAAAGAAGAAGAGGAACAGAAATTCCCCACAACATAATTTAGAATTCCATCGAAGCGAACTTACGACACATCCCCTGTGTCGGCATCAATTTTCACATAACACGCAACCACTAGAGCTAGATGATACATACATCCTTGACCAAGCATGCATTAACTCTCGACCTAAAAATGCCGCTATTTAAAACGCCTTTTCTCTCTCACTTATTTCAAACCTTCTATTCATCTAGTCAATCATCGTTTCCCTTTTTCTCATATGACCACATACACCGTTAACGCAAACACACGAGAACCTAAACTGAAACTATTAATCCACAATTACACAGCTGACGCAGTTAACAACTCGAGATTAACATATTGATGTCTTACTCACAAATCGAAAAACACATCCTAATGTCCATTATTATCTCCAGCAAACAGCTCAGGTTGGCGATACGCACACAAAACGTAGAGTGCTAGTAGATGTTTACTTACTTACTTAGTCCGTCCTCTTCTATGTCGCGAGAGGTTCAGATGTTATTAAAAAAAAGGATGATATCCTGGATATAAAGGTGTATCAGATGATACTAGGATAGTGCCAGATAAGAGTCTGGTCTTATCAGTAATACCCCCTTCTCTGAAGAGAGTAAGGGTGTATAGATACAAAGGTAGGGTCAAGCGATGAAAGTTCCCAGAGAAGATGGTGATGTAGTACTCTGAGTCCCTAACTGCTACCTCTCCTGATCCGCCTCTGTGAATAGAGCATTTAATGTTGTTATTGACTCTGCTATGGGTAATTAAATAACTAAATTCACCAACAAGAACTGTAAGGTAAAGGTAAAGAATCCCGTTTCACGCCCATTGAGGCATATTGGGAATATGGTGTTAGGCCCATATTTTCTTGACCATCGGCACACTAGTGGTGATGTGGTCAGCATCACGCCGGCCGCCTTAACCTTCCCAGAGTTGCTCTGGTACCCAATTGGGGCTGCGTCGACCCAGGAGCCGTTTGCGGCCTAAAAAATTCCCACCTCATCTATGGATCGAAACATTGACCACTGAGCTAGGAAGCCAGTGCACTAGCCACTATGCTACCACGACTCCCGAACAATAACTGTAATTCAACTTAAAGAATTTAAGAAAGTCTGCTGGTGAATATTTACAATTTAATTAAACAGTTACTCTTTTCTGTTTGAAAAGCTTTAAACTCAAATATTTTACAACAGTAAATAAATAAAACAGTTCACCAAATGTTTTTCACTTGGGTCAAAATGTCTATCATCTTGTAGACAAAATTAGCTTGCTTGATCATTCACTTGAAGAATTATTATTATTATAAGTTGATAGAAACTCTATCCTATTATGGTCATCACAAACTGGATGCGCATATGTCTTTGGTGATTATGGATAAGCTGCACAGTTGCCTTAAGCATCTTATCTGAGTCACTGCAGATGGCTCCCTTAGATGTTGGATAAAATCTTCAGATGAAATCTCCAGCAGTTACATACATTATGACTGGCCTGCTATCACAGACTGGCACTGCATTTGTTGCAACGTTAGAAAGAGAAGCCTCTTATTATTTCGAGACTTTTGATTAAAGGATTAAACCTGCAATGAATTCAAACGCAATCCCTGTATTTGTCTATCCATATCCTTCTTATGACACAAATGGGGACAATAGACAGTTTCAGATAAGCGTGCTAGCAGATGCACAAGGTATAGTATAGTATGAACACTCATTTTAATTAAAAGTGATCACAATTTACTTCTACCTTCTTAATTATAAATATTTTCCCATGATTCGCCTCCATACAATAATTTGTTTGTGGGTAAAACTATTAAGTAATATGTCAAACGATACTGTTAATCAATCCCTTGCATCCTTCTTTATGTTCCTGGTAGGTGTCTCATTCTATTCAAGAAATACTTCTTTAAATACTTTCCCAACTTACAGATACAATTGACCATCTTTCTCAATATATTAATATTTTTGAAGGTGGGCTTTGCCTCTCGAATTACACATGAGTCTGTAAGTTTCATCAGCACACACTGTCCATTCCTACACTTCTTATACACGTCTATCCCACAGTTGAATTAATCATTATAATTACACACAATTATATACATTTATATTAATATTATGTTTAACTAAATTGTTTGATTATCATAGGTAGTTGCATAGCGGAGGTGGCACCTTAGACTCTAACTTATATATAATCACTATCTAAAGTAGTGAGCTCCTCAGCCGTGACCATCCTTTTAAAACCAGTCTTCTTTTCTGACACTGGGACTACATTTTTGTCAGACTAAATTATTTGTCTGATCTATCGGTATCTATTACTGTCACTATACACATAAAAACTTTTCACTACACTGGAGGCTCGATCGCGGGATATTCTTGTAAATCCTGAGCCATACTCTATCTACTAATTCCATCTTGTGCCACAGAATAGTTGAAATAAATTAAAAATGTTCAATAATAGGATTTTTTTCCTTCAGAAAAGTAACATAGTAGTACATAGTAAATAGGTGACTCTCAAAAGGTTGCACGAATATTGTATTGTCCTTAATTAATCAAGATTAATTAGAGCTAATTAAGTTGTAGAAAAGTTACACACCCTACTCAACTTAAAGATCATGGCTGACTTGGTGAAGTTTAGTACTACGATCGTGCAGATGGGAATGGAGATAGGCTTGACGGGCGATGTTCTCATTCAGTATGTAACAACCAAAGTAGATTAACATATGTATAGGGAGGAACGGAAGTTACAGATGAAAGCTGTCAAGAACCATTTACTCCACTGGTTACACCACAGCAGTGTGGATTTGTAATAATAACTAAAGGCTCGTTCTTCCAAGAGTATACCACACAACAATGGCTGACAATAGAAATGAACACCTTTAACAAGAAATTCCCTTTAATAATATACACAATACAATAAGGCCTCACACGGGCAATAAACGTATCAAATACAATAATGAAATGCCACTGTAAAACTTGCCCGTAGCAGCTTAATCTTATGGGGTGCATCATAGGAACGGACAGTATGACTTACACTGAAAACCACTGCAATGAATATCGCTCACCTGAGCAGCAAGACTATGGAAATGACATATTCAAAAATCATCTTTCTTTTATCAAACTACGGCCTGGTGATAATACGAACTAGACAATACACTGCGCTAGCATTACAACGTACTTATCCACCAGGTCGGAAATATGGCAAGCACTCAATTAACAGTCCACAATTTGACCCACACAACAATCTTGCTGGCAAAAGGAAAATGTCCGTCATCTCTGGACGCAGGCTAGTTTCTGTCTATCCAAATTTGCGCCTTATTTGCCGACTTCACCGGTAAGTCCACCTGAACCCACCATTCGAGCGAGTTCCCGGCCTCACCTGGCTGGACGTTTCGGGCGAACACAATAGCCTACGGATGGCCGCTGCTGAAAATAGTCGACACCCTGTTTATGACAGAAGCATATCTGAAGCCAAGAAATTAGAAGCTGAAGCCAATAAATTAGAAGCTGAGAGAGAAGCCAAGACATTAAAAGCCGAGAAAGAAGAAAAGAGGCTAATGTTGGAATCTGTTGCTCAAGCCATGAAACTGGAGGCTGAAGAAAGAAGGTTACAAGCTGAGAGAGACTATGAGCTGATAATAAGACAGCTTAAATTTTCAGGCTGCAGCTAGCACCACTGGTATTAGCTCACATCACTCTGATATTAACTCCAACCAAATCACCTCAAATGGAGCCATGAACTTCAATCTGATCCCATGTGTGGAGAAGGAGGATGCACTACAAGCATTCTAGATAGGTATGAAAACTTGCCTTTACAAATGGCTTGGAAAAAGAAAAGTGGAGTCTGAAGTTATCTCGGTGTTTGAGAGGCATTGCTCATGATGTGTTCTTGAAACTACCCAAAGAAGATCAGGAAGGTTATAAAGCCCAGAAGCAGGCATTGCTTGTTTGTTATGAACAGTACTCAGAGGCTTAAAGAAAAAAATTCCGAACTGCTAAGAAGGAGGCTGGAGAAACTTTTCAGCAGTTAACAGCAAGATTGTAAACTTACCTACTAAGCTGGTGTAAGATAGGAAACTTCACCCAGGATGTTGAGGGGTAAAGGCGATGATGTTAATAGAACAACACCTAGATTCCGTGGCCCCTGAAACAAAGGCGTTTATGGTAGAGAATAAGAGAGATAAACTGGATAAAATAATCATATATGCAGACAGTCACCAACTGGCCTGTCTCCTGACTAAAGGAAATAATAAGAAGCAGAGTGTAGGTTTAAAGCAATCACAAAACGATACCAAGTTTGAACAAAAAATGGACCATGCAACCAAGAACGAACAAAGATTTGACAACAAAGACAAGAACCTTCTAGGATAAGAGAATACAATTTCAAGAAAGTAAGATAAGTGGAGTAAGACGTCTAAAAAGAACAACCACAATATTGCAGGCTGCAAAGGGAAAACCTGCAGCATCACGTTGCATGTCTTACAACAGCAAATAAGGAAATGATGGAACTGGCAATTAGTCGGAATGACCTCCATCATCCCACTATCTGTGAGGAAGTGACCGTGAATGCCACTCAAGTACTTTGCTTATATGACACAGGCTTGGACTTTCACTTGGTCGTGTGTTCTTCTTGAGTAAGCCCTGAACAGATAAACACAAAGACAGTAGAAATGAGAGGACTATCAAAAGGAACAGAAACCATGACACTACCTTTAGAACGAATTAATAGAAGATCTCGCAATGTCAGATATTGACTGACAATGGTTCTCGGTTCAAGGGAAAGCTAATACAAGAAGTATTCAGGATATATTAAACCAGACATTACTATTGTTCTCCCTATCCTGCACAAGGGAACGGCCAAGTAGAGCGCTTCAATGAGACACTCATTTGAATTCTTAGAAAGTTGTCAAGGGAAAAATATGATGCTTGGGATGTATACTTACCCGCTGCATTATTTGCATACCGGGAAGTCCCACGTAACTCAACTGGATTGGCGCCAGCGTATTTGTTGTTTTGGAGACCAATCAAAGGTCCACTGGAAGAATTGCTGCGGTCATGGAATTATGAAAAAGCTGAGGAAGCAGTGACTTCCTCATACCAATATGTCAACTAGTAAAAATCTCGATTGAAAACAGGTTGGAAACTGGTTAATGATAACTTGAGGCAAGCCAAGAAGAAGCATATGGCTTACTACAATAAAAAAGTAAAGGATAGGGAACTTGCTGTGGAGGAGAAAGTTCTACTCCCGTTACCCAGCAGCAATAACAAATTGCAAATAGGATGGCAAGGACCCTATGTGATTCTGGAAAAACCAATTACAAGATTGACAAGAAATAATACCATGTCAATCTCCTTAAAAAGGTGTACGACAGGGAATCATCATAAGTTGCACATATTATGACCCTAGCCATTGCAACAGAAATGAAGGACGAACCTCATGCCTCCATGGAATAACCATTATCAGTTACAGAGAGTTATAAGCAAGTGAACATTAGTGGTCATTTAACTCCTGAGCAGAGGAAGCAAGTCCAGGATATGTTAGAAACCCAAGCTGATGTGCTCATAGATAAGCCAAGCTGTACAAATCTGTTAGAATATGACATGAAGGTTACTGACCCTACACCACTATGTATGAAAACGTACCCTATGCCTTATGCAAAAGCACAAGCTTTAAGTGAAGAGATTGATTACTTGTTGAAGGAGAAGATCATCTCAAAATCAAAATCTCCCTAAAGTGCAAGCATGCTACTCGTATTAAGGAATCCTAGTGGAACACATAGGTTGTGCATGGATTGTAGGAAGCTAAATGCTGTCACTGAATCTCGGGTGGATCCATTATCTGACACAAACCAACTGTTCTCTACACTGAGTAAAGCTAGATATTTCTCTAAAGTAGATCTAAGCAAGGCATGCTACCAAATACCAGTGAAACTAGAAAGTAGTCATATGGTACATCAGAAGGACATTACGTCTTTAATGTACTGCCATTCGATTTGAAAATTGATCCAAGTGTATTTTCACGTATGATGAGAAAACTGTTGAAACCTCTAAAGAGGCCATCTATCGCCAGCTTCATGGATGACATTCTTGTTTCTACCAACACATTTGAAGAATAAATATCATCACTCTCCATGTTGTTTGACAGACTTAGAAAAACTAGATTAACTGCACGTCCAACCAAGTGCTTCATAGGGTGTAAGGAATTGGAATTCTTAGGTCACAGTATTTCTAGAGGTCACATGTCACCTGACCCAAAGAATGTAGAGAAGTTAAAGAAGGCACCCAGACCTCAGACCAAGAAAGATGTAAGGTCATTTGTGTCATTATGTAGGTTCTATCAAAAGTATATCCCCAACTGTAACGCTTTGTGTGCACCTTTGACTAACTTGACTAAGAAAGGACAGCCTGATAAAATTTAATGGGATGTATATTGTGAGAAAGCTTACACTGAGCTAAAGCAAAAACGCACAAGCAAACCAATACTTGCATTACCCGATATCACTCAGGAATTTATATTAATGACAGATGCTAGTAACATAGGCATTGGAGCGACCCTGTTACAAAAGTCTAAGGCACAGCAGGAAGAACTTTTACCAGTAGCGTTTGCTAGTGCAAGCTAAATACAGCAGAGCTAAATTACTTGACAATTGAAAAAGAATGTTTGGCTCTGGTGTGGTCAATTGAGAAGTTTTCACCATATTTGAAGTGCAATGTGATATCAGCATCTAGCTTTTCTTGTTTCGTCAAAGAAATTAAATTCGAGATTGCTAAGATGGAGTCTTCTTTTATTTCCTTATTCATTTACGGTGAATGTGCATTACTGGAAAGCAGGACGTGGGTGCTGACTTTCTCAGCAGACATCCCACTGCAGTGGAACGAGAGACGGAAGAAGAATAACCACGACATGTGTTTACATATCCCCTTGACGAGGTCACAGCTCGGAAAGGGAGGTGCTGTGTCAAGTGTTGCAAACACTATGCCTTGTTATGATAAGAAAGAGAGGAAATAGGCCGACCTATCAAAAGACGCGAATCTCGATGTATACGAACTGGTTAAAATTGGTTCAGAGAGGAGAAAATATGTGTTAATTATAAGACGGATTCATGTTTTGTATAAGTTAATGCAGTAACAGAAAGTGACGGCAGTTAGTTAATTTTTGGAGGATAAGACCAGCTTTATTCAATTCAATGGAATAGTTGCTGCGAGCTTTACTCCTGGAGAAAAGTGAAGGTAAAGATGCCAGCATGATAAAAACTGCAGTATCGCTCGTCTTTCAAAAATTATAAAAATCGAAATCGAAATAAATTATGGAAAACTTTACACAGAAAGAAAGGAGAAGTTCTGTAAAATGAAAGGAGATATAGATAAAAGTCATGGATAACAGAGTCGAGAACCATGAAGAAGATTTCTGGACCCAGCTAACACACAGTCGCTCAAAACTGCAACAAAACACTGTCTAATACTAAGCTATGACGTAATGTTCTCGGAAACGCTCGTTACCCCTGTATATATAGGCTAAGCGATGGACTATTCAACGCTCGTCAAGTCTGAAACCTTTAACATCTGTTTGCCGGGCAACGCTAACTCACCAAACCAAGCTTTATGGAGCATGCTTTTTTCCCATGTTCTGTTATTGAAGTTTACGAGTACTGACTTTGCAACTAGACTCAGGTTTAATATAATTTCATTGGTACTTTTGTTTAGTCCTGGTGCTTTCTTTGTCTTTAAATTGTGTAATACGCTATTCATTTCATGGATGGTGTACTCAGTTTCAAAAAGTGCAAAGCTTGCTTTAGCAGCTCTTTGTTCTGTTCTTGTTATGTCCTTAATTGTTTTGTATAGCTGTTATTGTGATTTGTTTTGCTGACATTTGCATACCATGTTAAACGTTTCTGCCAATTTATTGTTGTTTGTTGCAGATTTTTTTCTACTTCCTTGCCTCTCGTGTTTTATGTTTTATATCCTCATGATGGTGAATGGACTTTGAAATCTCCAGCTATTTAAGTTATCTGGTATGTAGTGTACTGGATATTGATATTTCACCACTACTGGGGATGTTTGGTACATGTGGTTGAATATAATTTCTTATGAGTGGTATGCGTCCGTGACATTTTTTGCATGTGCAGCGATACTGGGTGTATTCAGGGATGTTAAAGGTTTTTTCTGACTTGAATGGTTTCCTGGAGTGTTGCAATAAGGATTGTGTTGTGTTTTAGTGTTTTTAACAGTTTTTCTTTAAGTTTTGTATGTCAGCTATGTTGACTTGTAATATGTGTACGTTCCCATCTCGACTACCGAGATGGGAACTACAGAGGTAGATAACAAAAAAATCACATACACGTGAAGAAAAAAACTTGAGACAAATGAAAATGATGCGGAAGGCACGGAAATAACTTGAGCTGATGGCACGTGACAGGAAGTATTGACATGAGTTTGTTGAAGCTACTTGGGAAGCAAAAGGTGATTGATTCATTGATATATAAGCGTTGTAATACGCTGAGAAGGAACTTGATATGTAGAAAATGCTGAAACAATAATGAAACCAAAAAGTTATTAAATCCTCAACGATTTGTGACAGAAGATCGGTTGTAAAACTTTCAAGACAGACAAAGTCTTGTAATGCATATATTTACAAAGATCGATCAGACAAGAATCCTCTATCTTGTTATTCTTTGGACTATAGATATTATATGGTAACAGTACAAAATTTAATAACTCTCCCAGAAATTTCTCTTAATAAAAGTTTATGCTCGTGACGTGAAAAATAAATCCCTGACAGAAACTGTGGTACAACACTTAGAGATAGCGATGTACACAGAGAACGAAGAATAGACGACCTTTTCCAGGTCTGTATCTATCACAGCTATTCCTGAATTATCTGAGACCACTGCATTTGGATCAGGTTGGAAAATTAGTTCTGATAGACTGTGACCATACCATGCCCCCTTCCTAATCCCGTAGTGGAGTATTAGAGTTTAGTTGAAATTAAAGTATAGAGTCAAGGATTGGTGAAATGTGTTCTACTAATGAGATGGGTATTAAATAATGACAACACAACTTTTACAACATCCAATTATGAATGGGACACTACTCAGTAGTTTTTTTAATAGAAATATAACAAATAGTGATTATTACATTAATTCTTGTTCAACAGTTTAAAATAAAATAACAACATTAATTCAAACTAGTGATCATGTGACAATAAAATCAAACTAAATATATTATAAGTATTGTTTTCTCTAAATATTAAATTAGATTAGATCATCCTAGACAGGGGATGATGGATGGTAACTGTATTAATTGTAGAGAAATTATATCATAATTGCTCGTGTAGAGTTTAAATGTGTAGTTGAAATACAAGTAGCCGTGAGTTGTTCTTGAGTCCCATGAGATTTATCTGCGCTTGGTTGATCCTTTCTTGATGGTTGTATTACCTGCACTATGTTTGTGTATTGCCAGAGGGTTTGGTTTGATTCTCTTTTCCTATAACTCCGTTGATCTGTTTGCACGATGTGCTATCGGGACAATGTGTTTTGCTTTCCTAGACAATTATTTCCCTGGTTCAAACAGACATGTCTGTAAAACACCAGCTTCTGATGTCAACTGTAGCGTGAGGTTTTTATTGGCTCTAGGATCAGTATAGTACTGACAATTACAGAAATAGAATTTCTGCAGAAAATGGTGAAGTCCCAGTGTCTGAGAGAACTACTGGTATCACAACTTAGTTACGGCTGGGAATGATCTGATCTCGAAAAATTAGTAGAAAGGAGACAGTCATAAATTGCCACCCCCGCTGTGAAACTAACTGTGATATTAAAACAAGGAAACAGATTTTACTTAACAATTATAAAATTGACAAGTCGTTCAAATACAATTTCCTTATTATTTATTTAGTATATACACTATCTACTCTTGTGCTGAAGGATGGATGTTAGAAGATGGAATGTAATGGATTTTTAAGTTTACAAATGATTTACATATATATATGTATATCACCAGTTTTTCAATTACAGGAACAAAATTTTATCAGCTGTGCTGTTACTCAATTATAGTAAATGTATCAGCTGTGCTGTAAATTACATATATAGAATTTATCAGCTGTGCTATAATTCTCGTCTCTTGCTATGCTACTCAGTTTTTTGTCCTTGACCTTTAAATGCTCACAATTGCTGACAGAAATGGTACTAATGTGTACTCGTCTCTTGAAACAGTTCTGTTCTTAATTTCTTGCACACAACACCCGCTGATGATCGTTTCGTTAGCCCACCCAAGACTGAGGGGGACTAAAGATGCAGCTCCTGTGCAATAACTGTGCTCCTGCGAAATTCCAGGCAGCTGGATTGACTGGACATACGACCTCAGGTTTGATGACACGAATAAAACCTGTAACAAGTAAAAATAGGGGCTAAATTCTGTCATCAAGCCCACATATTTCTAGTGTATATGAGATGAGCGTGTCTCAGGTGTCTGCATGTAGGATGAATGACAACATGGCTCAGTATGAGTTAGCAATAGCGAGACAAGACAGGTGTCTACTTGCAAAACATTCTTTCTGACAAATTAATACATGGATACATCCAATAATATAAATTCAATGCATGAATACATCCAATAATATAAATTCAATACATGAATACATCCAATAATATAAATTCTATACATGAATACATCCAATAATCTGTACACCTAGGTGTGGTACAACCGTTTCCTTCTCCCTAGAGGAATGCTGTTGATTGATTCTCGGCGTGGCAAGCTGATTGGCTATATGCGGTTCCGTACTATTATCGTGGAATATTCTAATCCACATATATAAATTAAAAGGTAAATGTAAAGCCTAACAAATAAATTTAATAAAAGAAAAGAGAAATGGTAAAAGAAACAGTGCTGTCACAATGACTGTACGCAAAATCCCCCTCGTTTTCTACTTAGTCTGCAAATTGTAACGCTTTCACGTTGATAGTAAAAGCCTACTGTATTATTACCCGCTTTCTTCAATGAAACGTGTACTGTATTTCTTGGAACAACCTTGAGATACGCAAACTGATCAATGACCTAAATTTAATATTTCATTCATTCCATTTTATACACGGCGTAACTAAAAGACAGATAAAGCAGGAGAGAGAGAGGGGCGAATGAAGGCAGGAAGCATGCAATACTAAACACGCGTCGCGCGATACACAATTGCTGCCATCACGCGTGTAAAGCCACATGCACTAACTTTTTTTCAGACGGACAGTGATAAAAACACTAACCTTCCCAGAGGTAGATTTTAAAAAACCTGGCAAACGCTTATTAGAAAAGATGACATTATACTGGTTTACGTTTGAAAACATTACAGTACCCAGACAGCACATCTTCGAAACAGGAGGTAGAAGAAATTGCATATTTTGAACGCAGCCACTTAGCTCTTTTAAATTTGTATATTTGGGTTCCTTAGGGCTTGCTGACAAAGAATATGTAAAACGTTACGCAAATAGTCTAGGAATTACCAAATTATAACCAAAATAAAATAGTGGGGGTGCCTGACAGCATGAAATCATTTCTGCTCATAAAATTTTTTTTATAACGTGTTTGAAAAAACATTACGTTACAGAAATAGCCTACCATGTTAACTCCTATTTGATTGGAGCGCAACAAATATAAGACTAAACACGATTGGTCGGGCTATAAATACTATCTTGTGTTGTCAGGGGGAACGTGAAAAGGAGTACTCCTTTTTTGAAAAGATGTGTAGACATGGTTTCATTGGGTAGAGCTGCGAATATACTCGATTCAGAGCGTCTGTTCATTGCCACATCTTGTAATAAACCTACTAAGAAGCAGTGCGTTGAGCACCAGTGTATATTTTTTATAAAATAAAGCCTGGGACATCGGCAGATCGGAGTTGTGCTATATTCATTGCCAGTCAACGAAACTGTTTATTATTCTATGAATTGTGGTAAGCTTGAAATATTCAATATCTTTTAATGAAAATTGAATGTAAAATGTTAATTTATGCCTGTATATATGTGTAGTTCAGTAGCAAACATGATGTAAAGCCTATAATGCTCCAGCCTGAACAGAAGGTGTCGGAGGAAAGTAAAACTGCATGGAATGGCCAAACAGTACACTGACACCTAGATGATTGACTAGAAAGAAATAATGCTGGAATTGCAGAGGCGTAGTAACCATTAGGGAGGGAAATACTGGTATAAAGTATTTCAGATGAAGCTGACAGTTGGCCTAACGCTCTGAACTCAATGTTTGTGATGTATTGTGCTCAGTGTAGAAAGAGAGTATAAATTAGTTATGACGTAGAAGGTACATCCTTCTTGTTTCAGGGACCGTGGTCTTAAAGTTATTGAGCAGCACCTGGTCAGAGCTTTGCTGAAGCCAGAGGTGGACAGCATACTCCTTGGTCCATATAGCAACCAGTGGGGTGGCTCCAGAACTCATTAAAGTAATCGAGCAGAGGAGTCTTTTACTGCAGTCATCACGAAAGATAAGAGAGTGTGGCCATGGAGCTCAACATTATGTACCCCCATCTTAAAATGACAGTGTAAAATAAAATTAAGAGGGGAATTTAATTGTTTTAATATCAGGAACTGAGAACATCTCCAATACTAGTTCCAATAAAGACAAACTATTGAAGTCTTGATGACAAATACCAACAGAGCTTGAACAAAACAAAACCAGTATTACCTCATATTACTACTACACAACTGACACATAGGATACTATTAATAATATATGTCACTACACTATTCATATTGATAAATTCTGTACATATAACTTGTAATTAAAATTGATTGTGATTCCTGGTTCCCTTTGTATTTGAATCAGGACACATATACATTCATGACAGCACTGAATACATATTGTTATTTGAAAAGTTATCAGTGACTCCTTTAAGATATCCTCGTAGAGTGTTTTATGTATGTGAGTGTCACAGTGTTGTCAAGTGTGGTGGAATAAATTAAATTGTTTATCTGTCTGTTGTTGTTATGACTTACACTTCATCATACACATACCCTAGACATATAATGTAGTCACCACACTATTCCAGAATAATTCTGACTGAGGTATACATATGTGGCAGCAAGTAAGGTTATCTATAATACACTACTCTTATTAGATATAGATACCTTCACAGCTGATCTCAGTCAGTACACTAAGTCCCCTATAAATATTTATAACATCCCACTTTACCACAACTATCCACCGTAAAATCCGTGACATAGGCCGACTCCAAAAACAGGGCTTATGCCTAATTTTATTCTGTTTTCCGCCATATTGGGAGACAAGATGGCCGCGACCGACATCCGAAAAACAGGGCTTAAGTTGTTTTTTTTTTCCTGGCGTATACTTCGTGTAATTTATTCTGGCTCAGAGACTGGTGAACGCTGCTTGTTGATTGGCTGGGGCATAATTGTATCTCGACATAGTGTATTAACTAAGAAGTGGGTTTACACACACGTTTTACGACATCAACAGAGACTGAATAAAATTTACTTCCAGTCACCAGTTATAAATTTACCTAAAAAACAAGATATATGTCTTGTGCCCTGTCAGTGATTATGCCTGTCTCAGAGTCGGCCGTTTTTTATTACTTTTATCAATTTTACCTAACATATACTGTACGTCAAAAATTCAGACAAAAAAAGAACAGCTGTCAGTCTAGTGCTATTGAAAATTGTTACCGAGAAAGCTTTGTAACGTTTGTATTGTGAGAGTATATATATATATACACAGTGTCCGAATGTGATACAATTAGGACGCAGATCAAAGTGTACTATTTTACTATAACATAGCTTGGAAGAATCAAATCCGACCAGGCGTGGCGGATTATGGTGAGAGACGGTATGTTTCAACGTTTTATTGATGGCGCATTCGCCGGATGTAAAACGCATGTACAAGATCACGTTTTCTGACTGTTTATTTAAAGAAATATATTACTTTATAAAAGTATGAGCTTAAGCCTACGTTTGTTTTATAAATTATATTTTTTTAAGAAAAGACTAAAATACAATTTAAAAATATTAAAATATAAGTGATTTGAGTATAGCATAAACAATGGTACATGTTTCGCATTATAAATTTACATTAATTACTGGGAAAATATGCTTACGATAAATAATTGCCCTAAATAATCATTTTTTGTTTTGTTGCAGGTTCTCTCCCGTGACAGCAAAAATACCGCAATAAATCCCCCTGTAAAAAGAAACGTGCTCACACATTTACTGCATAAACAACACGTAAAGTCATGTCCATACCAGATACGGTAGTAGGGTCTCGAAGTGTTAGAGACTTCATTATACAACGTCCAGCTTATGACTGGGTGACCAGTTCTATTCATTTCTCAGTACCTTTGTCTTCTTAAATTTGCGTTGCAATCGTTTCAATTATAAAACTTTTTTTAGTAATATCTCCCCCCCCCCCCTCCCCCCCCCCCCCCCCTTTCCCCTAGAGTAAATAATGCGCAGGACTGAGTGATACAAATTGAGAAACCACTAAATTGGTAATTGGTGTAGTAAATAAACTAACACTGAAAATAAACTTTGCTTACCCAAAATTTTCGGATATAAGACTGACGTGTTATAGGCTCTGTACCTCCACTTCCATCACACAGACAGAGAGGAGAAGCCAAATAGGAGACAAGAGAGATTTCTAGTATATGACGTGATTAATACCAGAAGTAATCATTACAATTAATAGTTCTAAACTTTAGATAGTGTATTCGTAGTCACTGTTCCCTGGAATCTCCCTGAAAGTACTAAAACTAGGGTTTGTAGATTAACAATTAATACCATTTCAATCCTTCTATTCTACCCAAGCACTAAATTATGAATGGTTGTAGCTTTTTTGTTGTTGTTTTTGTTGTTCTCCATCTTTCAGAGCCACATCATAGTACTGACGTCATTTGAGTTGTTTATTTTTGTGTTGGACTTAATTTCTCTTGATCTCCATGTATTTCCCAATGCAATGAAAGATCTACTTGCTGTTTGTATTTGTTGAGGGTCTTTGATATAATAATATTTGGAGTCAACTTAGAAGTTATGTAAAGGCAGCTTGGACAAGTTCAACAATATTTATTCGACCACACCAAGCTCCATAGGTGCATTCTTGACAAGCGTATACGGTAGTTTATGACGTCAACTCTACAGTCTTTAGTATCGATCTGTAACGTCTGCTAGTAGAACAATGTCGAAGACATTTTCATTCATTTTATTAAAAGTCAAACACTCACGTTTTGCATATAACGGATCATTCCTTCCACAAATAAACTAGCCTCTCCTCTCACGGAGTTATATCGGCGAGTTAGTGGTGGTACAAAGTAGGAATATATCTTGACACATTATAATATTCAAGAGCTCAAAAACACACGTCCATCTGCCATGACAGACACAAACCGAAGAGAGTCGAAAGACCGCTCACTTCTGCCGATAGCAACCGTAGACTTTTGCTACTCGGCCCAAAAAGCAATGACGAACTTCCTGTAACCCATTGTCACCGGTATCAACAAATTATGACAACTAGTCGAGCCGTATTAGAATCGACAGATATGTTATAAATTTTACTCATAACAGTATTCTTATTTTGATATCACTGTCTGTCCCTCCAACTTTGTGTATATTTCTGCCAAGATATGAGTAAGATTCTATATCTTATAGTGGTGTTTCCAAATGTAAAATATATATATATATATATATATAGATATCCATCGTTGGAGTTGATAACTTGGTTGATGGGAAATTGATGTTTGCTCTGTATGAACTCATTTTAAATATGTATATAAAGAAACATCTAAGTATCTCTATATATTGCTAAATTACCATCGGTTTGGACTTTCTGAACACGCGTCTATTGTTACATAGTGACAAATATTTATCTCGTAGAATAGTGGCGGGGTTATAAACTTTACAAAAACCGAGAACAATCTGTTTTTTGTAGTTTTCTTCCTTAGATCCTCCTATTTACCTCACCGCTATGAGTAATTCTTGATTGAAGGTTACTTCTTTCTATAGACCCATCCTTTTTCTCTAACTCTCTGGCCACCATTCGTGGACTCCTCGGCAGACCAAGGGAGATAACCGCCATAACATTTATTTCTACTTCATGTGGTTTTGTTGGCTGATAGCTTATTCTCTCCTAGCTGGATTAAAAAGGGGGGTTGGTGGGGGTGGGGGGGGGGGGGGGGGGGGGAGGGGGGGGGGGGGGGGGGGGGGGGGGGTGGAGTTGATCTATCTATTCAGAAGTTGCTAGAAATATTACCGTCCATATCTTTAAAATTGATTCTATTATAGTGATTATATTGCTCTTGTTAGCTTCTCTCTACTGTTGTAGAGGTGGTTCATATTCTCTCTTTAAACGTCATTTTCCAGTTAGGAAACCCATACAGAAAGACACTCCCCAAAATATTTGATATGCAGTTTGTAAAGTAGAACTTTTCTGTAGTAAACAATCTTGTGTTATAAGGTAAGACCTGCCAACCACAATGAACTAGTCTATACATGAGCCCGGCTTCTATACGACTGTGGTTGATAGTCCACAGTGATTTCTTGCTTCGTCTCTTTGTCACTGCATATACTCGCGGACACACCATGACGTCAACATTCACATTTCCAATTTGCCATCTTAGCACAAATAGTGACGCTATAACTGACTCAACAGCCCCCAAGGTCATAGTCTCTGTCTTAGGCCGGTAGACTCTGGTTTGTTATTTCCTGTCCATATTTTGTTTGCTATGTTCTGCCGTATGTAGTTCGTGGTCTTCTTGTTTGGCTTGTTTTTAAAATTTAATCGTCTTATAATATATTGCGATTTATTTTGCACCACAAAACAGTAATATCGCTCTAGATTTAGACCTGTCATAAAACTCAGAAAGGCATGTAGACAGACAGACCATAACGTCACCATGAAAAACATTTACGCATATTGACAAGCACTTCAAGGCATTCATACCGTGCAAACAGATAGACTGACAGGCATCCATGAAAAAACGATAACGGAAACAGACACGCAATCAGACAGAGTCAGACAAAAAGATTGCTGGACTGGCGAATATAACATAAACAAAACTAGACAGGTCAAAATGGACCAATCAGACAGGGACATTGTTTAGAGGGCAAGTTTTTGATAGATAGATAGATAGATAGATAGATAGATAGATAGATAGATAGATAGATAGATAGATAGATAGATAGATAGATAGATAGATAGATAGATAGATAGATAGATAGATAGATAGATAGATAGATAGATAGATAGATAGATAGATAGATAGATAGATAGATAGATAGAAAGTAGATAGATAGATAGATAGATAGATAGATAGATAGATAGATAGATAGATAGATAGATAGATAGATAGATAGATAGATAGATAGATAGAATAAAAGATAATAGGTTTTATATAAAGGGTAGAAAGGACTTAGTTTTTACAAGATTGATAGGATAGATAGTTTAGATTGGATTCGGAGTGATTTTGAAGATTGATAGATGTCGGTTTACCCATAATTTATTGATAGATTGCTCATAGACTATGTTTGATAGATTAGATAGATAGAAATACTCACTCCTAGATATCTGTGATAGATAGATAGATAGATAGATAGATAGATAGATAGATAGATAGATAGATAGATAGATAGATAGATAGATAGATAGATAGATAGATAGATAGATAGATAGATAGATAGATAAGATAGATAGATAGATAGATAGATAGATAGATAGATAGATAGATAGATAGATAGATAGATAGATAGATAGATAGATAGATAGATAGATAGATAGATAGATAGATAGATAGATAGATAGATAGATAGATAGATAGATTGATAGATAGATAGATAGATAGATAGATAGATAGTTGATAGATAGATAGATAGATAGATAGATAGATAGATAGATAGATAGATAGATAGATAGATAGATAGATAGATAGTTAGATAGATAAATTAATAGATAGTAGACTTGTGTCGTGAAATTGACTTCTGTCCTCACAATCACTGAATTCTAAATATTTATGACCATACAACGCAACCATACTTTTTGTAGAAAGATAAAATACATTGAACCAATGAAAACGCTTTCTAGGTCCCTGTGTTTTAACATATCGCTTGGGAAAAATAAAGATGGCATGACCCCCTATTTGTGTTAACATGATTTAACTTTCGGAATTTTACTACAGGCAGTGTGGAAAGAAGTACCACTTGGCAGAGGTTATCAAAAACAATTTTTCAGGGTTGTTACTCCTAACCCGTAAGTAGTACTAATTTTAATATTACTATTATAGGACGGGAGAAATCTTAGGTTAAATGCATTCGAAGCTTTCAGGTTTGGACTAAGTTTAGCTCGTTTTTACTATGCATAACAGAAAATTGCAAGTGGTAACCCCCCCCCCTCAAAAAGAAAAATTATTACCTTGATAAGTAAAGCCTACATTACCAAGTATACTTGTAAGCTTTAAATGGACTAATATCGCACCAGGAATAACGGGATATAATTAAAAAAAGTAGTTTTCCTACATTATACAAAAGGGCCAAAACGGTACCCATCCTTTTCCGAATAGTTATGCATGCATTTCCTCGGAATATTTCCAACGCGTACGTCCGAGGTCAAGACCCCCTATAAATAGACTTGCCTAACAAACTCCGGTCAGTCACGATTTTGAATAACAAACACAGAGAGCAGGGGGAAAAGCAGAGAGCAAAAGTTAGGCCATAGCGTTTTGCCTTCTGCACTTGTTAAGCAGACCTTTAAATCAAACCAATCGTAGGGCTAGTACTGTGTGTGGCCAGAGGGTAAGAACGAATCTATTTTATATATTATAAAATGAATATAAATGTGGGTAATTATATTAGATTAATTTAAACTGTGAGGATTACGACATGTATAGAATGTGCTAGGAATGGACAGTTGGTGGTACTGATGAAACATTACAGACTCATGTTGTAAATTCGATAGGTAAACACCTACCAGGAACATAAAGGAAAGATGAAAGGGATTGTAGTACTGTATAATTTGACCTTTTACTTAGTTTTTTTTTTTCGCAACCAAATTATTGTATGGAGGCGAATCAGGGGAAACGAATGATGATTAAGAAGATAGAAGAAAATTATGATCACATTGAATTAAAATGATTGTTGCTACTATACTATACCTTGTGCATCTGCTAGCACGCTAATCTGAAACTGTCTATCGTCCCCATCTATGTCATAGAGGGATATGGATAGACAAATACAGGGATTGCGTTTGACTTTGTTTCAGGTTTAATCATTTAATCCTGTGACCTAAAGCCTACAAATAAGAAGAGGCTTCTCTTACTGAGAGTGCAACGAATGCAGTGCCAGTCTATGATAAAGTGCCAGCCATTTCGTGTGTACTGTTGGAACATTCTCATCTGAAGATTTTATCCAGCATCAGAGGGAGCCATCTGCAGTGACTCAGCTAAGTTGCTAAACAAGCCACTGTGTAGCGTATGCCGGTTCATCAAACAAATATT
>JAMPIV010015360.1:187500-282481 GCA_024509875.1 Oreohelix idahoensis
ACACTGTTTCTTTATGACCTAAAATTAGCGTGAAAATGATCAATAAAAAATGTATGACCGAAAAAAATAAACGGAAAGATGTCGTATAAAATAAAAGAATGACCTAAAAGAAAAACTTTCTATTTTAGTTTCTGAGCTGAACTCAAATTATTTGGTATTATTAAAAGATGAAAATAAACGACATAATACAAAACCAAAATGAACCTAAAAATATAATCAAATGTTTATTTCTTGTTACTGTGTCATGTTGTTACCTTCATGTTACTGTATCAAACTGAAACCTTCATGTTACAAAAAAAAAAAAACAGTAAAACAAAACAATGAAAAAATTTAGAAAAATACTTCATTTTGTTAGTACTGTTGCGAAAGGTTTTTATGAGTATAGGGTAGTTACTGAAAGAACAGAAAAGAATTCTGTCTGAAAGTGTATAGTCCCAGTGTCAGAAAAGAGCACTGGTATCACAGGATAGTCACGGCTGTGAAGGTCTCAACTTCAGATAATAATCAGATTAAAGTGAGAGCCTAAGATGGCACCTTTGCTATGTAACTAACCTATGATAATCAACAATTCGGTAAAAACTCATCTGCAACAATATAAAATTGATAAGTCAGAGGATTACAATTACTGAATCATTTATTACGTAGATCTATCTTTGGTTTTCGTCTTGTGCAATTATGAATGATGAAATTGGATGAAATAAAATATTAATTTCACACTTATTCAAAAGCGAAGTTGTAATTATCAGTTAGACAAAAAGTTCTTCAAAATAAACAGAATGTTCCTTCAAATTTCCTTTAAAACTTAAATGGCACTTGTCTTGAATCTTGACTTAGAACAGTTTATCATCATAACACTTATACTTTTGATCTTTCCTTTTGACCGCGAACACTGGTTGGTGAATATTCACATATATTTTACTCAGCTTCAGTGTTCTGGTACAGCTCTTCTGGTCTACACAAGTAATACTCACAGCCGGTGGTTATTGACTCTGCACTAGGCTAACCAACACCTGATGGAGCCTACCACATGAACAGAATCAAACCGAGGTGATCCTTATTGTTGAAATGAGTCACGAGTGGATTTCAGTTCGAGATCCTGCTGTTCCAAACCAGAACAGTAACCTGGAACAAAGTGTGACATGTGGCTAACCTTTGAACGTAATGGCCCACAAGTGAGTGAAAGTGTTCAGAGTATTGCACGTGTATGTATGACACATGGACCTGTTCTATTGGCAGTATAACATAGGCTTGACATGTGTCTAACTGTATACATTTTCATAAAAAAATAAAATACACCGTTAGTGCAAATCACGATGCTGCAGTCGCCTTCTACAGTTATAGTAGCTTGCAGTCATCTATAAAAGTATTCTTATGGATTATACGCTTTTAAACATTCATGAGTGTCCAGTGCGGCTTAACACTGGTAAGTATCGTGTTCGTTTCGTCATCCACAAATTAAATTCCACTTTAGTCCTCACAACTCGATTAAACTCATCTAACCTGAAATGAAATTGAATTAAATTTATTTACTATATATATATATAAAAGTTCACGGCTTTGAGAGAAGCATTGTAAAGCTGTCCCAGAACAAAACAATAGTAAATGCATGTTTTTGGAAGGAAGATTTTGTGAAAGTGAGAGTTGCTAGTCTGGGTTTTTTTCCTTTGTTATAGAGGGAGAGACGTGTGGAAAAAGTCGAAAAGCGGAGAAAGCGTGTGCAAATGTAGATAATTGTACCGTGTGAAAAAAGAAAGCACAGTGTGAAAATTGGCGGGAAAAAAGAAGAAATAGTATAAAAAGGAGAGACGTGGGCGATAGACAGGCTTTTACAGATTTTTAGGATTCATTAGGCGAGAGGATGTTACAGATAGTGTTAGGTGAACTTCATGTTTGAGATTATCGAGACAAGATTTTACTTGACAAGTATTTCAAGTTAGACAAGTATTTTTAAGTAGACAAGTTAGTTTTTAAGTAGACAAGTTTGTATTTTATTATATTGGATATATTCTCCTTGTGGATATTGTTACGGTATTTTAATTGGCATCGTCTGCTAGAGGTTAGCAGCATACGATTTTAGGGGTTACAGCATGTAATGTAAAATATTATTAGACTACTGAACGTTATGACGTTCAGCGTTGGTAGGTCACGCACCGTGACCAAGAGACGGGACCCTTTTTTGTATGACCGTCGAACTGAGAAGACGTGTCCTTGTATTCTTATGGTGTCGGGCATGGAATGCCACACAGTTATATTGTATGTAAATATGGACATGGGTCAGTCCACTGATTCTATGAAAGAGATGAACGTTTCCAGGTTAGTAATTGACTAAACCTAAGTTGGAAGGAATTAACAGTCCATATTAATTATATTTTGCCAGACGCGTAATCTCACTGTCGGGCGTTGGAACCACCAACTGCGCGTACATATAGTTACGACGTTCTGCCTACAGTAATTCGATTATTGGACAAGGACTGGTAGTATATCTACATATATCTTCAATATATGATCAAGTTATAATATGTATTTTTGTGATCAACTTGCATGGATTGTCTTGATGTGTACAACTGTGAATTAAATGTATGGACTCAATGAAATGACTTATCAAATCAATCGTATTCCAAGGTTCAAGTATTGTTCGGAATCTTCCACCCCCGCATTTGCTTAATCTTCCATCGAAGGCACGATGCACTATCACTGAATGAAAAAACTAACATATCAAAGAAAAAGCAATGGCCAGAAATTTATAATTGTTTTATTCATATCACATGGAACATTGTTCAGAGCAAACCACCTCGCAACAGTGGACGCAACAGTGTTGCCCGGTATGTGGGGACGAAAAACAAACAAAAACCAAAAATTTTTTCATGACTTTCGAATGAATTATTTACTTTCGATAAACAATCACGTGATTTCATAAATATGACGTGGCACGCGTAACTACGAAGGTCAACCTGACGTCACAACATCGTGCGTACATGCTAACGCTCAAGGGACAAAGTCAGCGCATTCCAGTTTTGATGAAAAATGCAAGATCACAATAGACCAAAAGATGGAAAAATCGTTATCTGCCAACGAGGAGCAAGCAGTTCTAGACCCTGGTCTAGTCCGTTGGTGAAGATCGCATCGGACGACGTGTTAAAAGATAATTCTAGTTTTGTGACTGTTGTCATTGAGATAACACAGTACTAAGTCCATTTCGTCTGTACAGGCATGTCTATTCTATTTTTCATATATCTATGTTATATCTGTTTTCGCCGTTTGTGTTGTTCCTACTTCGTGGGATGGTTGGGAGGAGAATTGAAACCAATTTCATGGCTCCCTGGATGTCCAAATTGGTTTTAATCGCACTATAGGGCCGTCAGTTAATTGCACTTAACGAAGGAACCCATCGACGACTTTCCGATCATTACATCCGTTCGTATCTGCTATTAATTAACCTTGCATGTTAGATGTCTAGTCTAGTAATAACCAGTGTATTCTAGTGTATTTAGTTCCAATTTTTATTCATTTCTGTAATTTGTTCGTAACTATTTCGTATTTTCTCCATCTTTCTATAATATATTTGAATTGTTAATATATGTCCGTTCATGAGTCCTATGACGTCATTACTTTTTGCAGTCAATTTTTTTTTCTTGTGTTCTGTCATAGATTGAGTTTAATCTCGCCTCAGGTCAATCCGTGACCTTCCTTCTTGCTTACGGTACTTCCGCTTGTTCTACTTAGTTTGTAAATTCATTTTTAATTGTGAAAATGTCCTTGTCGTATCGTACTACTGTTTCGTAATCCTTGGTTGACTAATTGTCTTGTTGTCTTCATCTCATACATTTATCATATAATAATAATACTATAATTTAGTCAATAACCAGAGTGTAAATGAATTTTATTAATTTTTATGCAATTTAAGGATGATTTAGGGACTTTGCACCAATTTGCAGTGGTGGTTCAAGAAAGTGGCAATGCACTTTATAGCTCATGATTAAGGCATAATAATATATTATATATTGATAATTCAATATAAATTTATGGTCTGACTTAGATGACAGACATATTGCATGTTTATTGGTACGTTTTCGCAGTACTACATCCTGACTTAGCACATATAATTAATTAAATAAATTAATTATGAAGGGACAATACTCATAATTATTGAAGGATAAAATTAGATGCGTGATATAAACTAGGCATCTTAAATAAATAAATAGCATAACTACTTCTGACTTATATTAGTGGGCACACATAATATTATTACAAAATATTATATATTGGTAGAACTTATAAATAAAAGTTCAATAACATTGTAATTATTTAGTAAGTATTCATACGTTGAGTAAGTGCAATAATTACTTACAAAATTGACTTCAAGAATGCTTACCTTGGATCATTTCATTAAAATTGGAAAAGATTGTAATAAAAAGGGAGATGCACTCCTGGAATTTGCAGAACAACAACTTGCTAAATATAAAGCAGAATTGGCAGAACAGGAGGAAAAAGAAGAGAGAAGGAAAGCTACATTAAAAAAAGAAGAAGAAGACAGGAAAGCAACATTAAAAAAAGAAGAGGAAGAACGTCGACAAGAAGAAGAAGACAGGAGAGCACGACAGGAAATGAAAGAAATAGAAAAAGAAATAGACAAAGAGAAATTGCTAAACAAGAAAAGGAGTTAATACAAATGCGTATGGCTGAATTAAACTTAAAAGCTCAAGTAGCTGCAAATACAAATAATACTGATACGCAGAATACTTCTTCATCTAACCATAATAAGGGCAATTATTATTTCAAGCTACCACCATTCAAATTACACGTTGATGATTTATCAGCATGGCTATCACGCTTTGAGGATATATGCAAATTCAATAACCTTAGCAAAACTGCATGGGCACTTAAACTCAAGGAATTTCTGGATGGCGAACCCGCAAACGCAGCAAAAAATATTGATCCAACATTAGCCACAGACTATGATGCCATTAAGACCTTACTTTTACGTCGTTTTCACTTAGTGTTACGGGAGTAATATTACAGTTGTCTGCTAGGATTGGCAGTGTGCTACGTTTAGGGTCATAGCATTTAATATAAATTACTGTTAATAAGTTAGGGACTACTGAACGCGAAGTTCACGCTCTAATTATGACGCGTGAGCGTTGTTAGGTCGCAGACCGTGACCTAGCTACGGCACCCTTTGGACATTGACCGTCGAGCTGTAAAGACGCGTCTGACGTTCCTTCCAATGTTGAGCATGGTATTGCCATACAGATATATTTTATGCAAGTACGGACATGGGTCAGTCCATTGTTATTACGAAGATTTGAAATGATTAAAGGTCAGTACGTAAGTGAAAGTAAGGAAGGATGAATTACAGTCCATAGTATTTGATTTTGCCAGACTCATAGACTCACTGTCGACCGTTGGAAACCCCAACCGTGCGTGCATACAGCTATGACAATCTGCGTACAGTAATTCGATTTATTGGACAAGGACTGATAGGATATCTACATACATATGCAATATATGTTCAAGCTATAATATGTACTTTTTATGATCAACATGCATGAATCGTTTTAACGTGTAAACTGTCGATTAAATATTTGTGGACTCAATGAACCGACTTATCAAGTCAATGAAATTACAAGTTCAATCATCATCATCATCTCAGCCCGTAACCCGTCATGGGTCGTAGGGGTGCCATGGTGGAAGCATCAGCAGACAGGGTCCTCCACTGCTCTCTATCCTCAGCAATGCGTACAAGTGTGGAAAAACCGTGTCCTGCCCATTCTTTGATGTTATCAGCCCAGGATTTTCTCTGCCTTCCTCTTCTCCGTTTACCTTCGACTGTTCCCTGAAGGATTGTTTTCGAAAGGGAGTCATGACGAGTTACATGCCCAAACCAGGCAAGCTTTCGACGTTTCACTGTTGACAAAAGTGGTTCTTGGTGGCCTGCATAGGTGTTTATCTTCTCTCTAACATAGACATTTGTTTTGTGCTCTTTATAGCAAATGCGCAAAATTCTTCTATAACATTTATGCTCGAAAGCCTGAATCCTTCGCTCCGTATCTGCAGTGAGTGTCCAGCTCTCACACCCATACAAGAGAATAGATAATACAAGTGATTTGTATAATTTGATCTTCACAGGAAAACTGATGTTACTTTTCCAGATCACATTCAACCTTGTCATGGCAGCTGAGGCCATCTCAAGTCTTGTCTTGATTTCTTTAATTGATCTTCCATCACTGCATATAGTGGACCCGAGATATTTAAAGGTGTTAACTTCTTCTAACGTTTGCCCATTTAACGTAATGTTGGTCGGAACATGTTTCTTATGGCTATTCACCAATATCTTGCTTTTTTTCTATATTAATTTCCATCCCATACGTTCTTGTTACTTTCTCCAGTCTAGAGGTAAGGTCTTGAAGTTCTGATTCTGATCCAGCTATCAGATCAATATCATCAGCAAAACGTAGGTTGCACAGAGGTCGGCCTCCAATCGATATGGTTGATTTATAATCGTAGAGAGCCTCTTGCATAATATGTTCTAGATAAATATTAAAGAGCACTGGGGACAGGATACATCCCTGCCGAACTCCTACAGTTGTTTTGAAAAATTCTCCAATGTCGTTGCTTGCAAAAACAGCACTGCTTGCGTCCTTAAGTTCAATATGATTCGACAATTCTTTTAACATCCACATTCGCGTAATTAACATTGAAAGCACGATGCAAGGAACTAAAATGAAAAGACTACATATCAAAAGTAATAGAGCAAAACCACGCCTTTAACAACTGGTCGCCAGTGTCTGGGGATCGGAAAAAAGTTTTCTGGAAGTAACCGACCAAAATCTCATTCATACGGACAGAAGATGTTTACTATTGAAAGACGTTCACGTGACTGCAAAAAGATGACGCGACACGCATAATTACTAAGGTAAAAGCTACGTCATCATTCTTTGAGTACGAACCAAAAGTCATGACGGCGGCCGTTTATCCAGTCTCTTCTACAAAATTAAATCTATCAAGAAGTAAACCTGTGAAAACGATGGAATGGCAACAAACAACACTTCTATATACCGTCGGTGAATACTTGCATTGTCCGGGACAACGAGAATTGAGCACAAAAAGATAAGTTTTGTTATAACCTTTGTCGGTTAATATAACAGTGCCAAGTCCATTTTGCTTTTACCCGGATATGTCTATCTATTTGTATGTCTAATATTTCATGTTTGTTTTCCACCGTATGTTTGTGTTATTAATGTGGGTGGTTGGGCAGGAGAATTACATCTGATTACATGTCTTTACGAATGACCAGATCAGGTGTAATTGTTCTATAAGGCCGTGAATTAATCGCATTTAGCGAAGGACTCACTGAGGACACTGCCGGTGGTTTGTTCGTTCGTACTTGCTATTAATTCCCTTGTATGTTAGATGTCTAGTTCTGTTATAACTGGGGTTTTCTAGTGTATTCAGTTTCATTTATTAAGTTTGTATTATTGTTCGTAACCTATCTCGTATTCCTGACCTTACTATCTTTACGTTCTTTTAGATGTATTGTATTATCCGTTATGAGTCCTGTGACGTCACTATTCGTAGTATCCTTTTTTTTTCTTGCGTTAACCTTCACCCTGCTATATTTCCTGTTGGTATAATTGGTTTATAAAATCACTTATTTTTTTTGAAAATGTCACTTTTTTTGTGTTGTGCGACTGTACTGTAAAGCCTTGGTTTATCATTGTATTGTCTTCATTAATCCCATAATCTAATGTTATTTCTATAAATTGATGTTAATAATATATTTAATTAATTTGATTAATTGTTATTAACTTTGATGATGACTTAGGAGATTGCATCAAGCTGCAGTAGTAGTCCAAGACTTTTATAAAGCATTTTGTAGATGATGAATTGGGCATAAAATATTAACTTGATAAATACAAGTAATATTAAATTAAAATAATTTATTGAATTATTGCCTTGTATTCACACCATGGATAGGTGTTGAATTGAAAAACTATATATATAATATAGTAATTTGTACACTTTCATAGTCCTACAGTGTGGACTTAGCACATATCTTTAATTGATTAGCGTAATTATGGAGTGATAATGCCCATAATTATTTAATAGTGATATTAGGTGCATGATATAAATTCAGCATCTTGAATAAGTAAATATCATAACTATTTATGATATAGATTATTGACTACTTATAATATTATTATAAAATATTGAATAGTTGTTGAACTTCCCACAATTATTAAGAGGATATTATAGTTGGTAATATTGAGTATTCAGACGTCGAGTACGTACAAATAATTACATAAATTCTATTGTTGATTACTATAGATCAGTGAGTACTTACCATATTAACGTCAAGATGCTTTCCTTGGATCATTTTATAAAAAATGGGAAAGATTTTGGTAAAAAGGGAGAAGCTTTAGAAGCATACTCATTGGCAGAATTTGCTAAATATAAAGCAGAAGAAGCAGAACGGATAGCAATTTTAAAAAAAGAAGAGGCAGACCGTGAAATTAAAGAAATAGAAAAAGAAAATAGGCAAAGAGAAATTGCTAGACATGAAAGGGAGGAACGTCGACAAGAAGAAGAAAATAAAAGGAGAGACGAATTGGAATTGGCACGTATTCAGAATGAAACAGCAAGACTTCAGGCACAAAGTGTTGCTACAAACCAAAATGATAACGCACAAAATGGATCTTCATCCAACCAAACCAAACGTTTTTACAACTTTAAATTACCCCATTTTAATTTAAATGTTGATAATTTATCATCATTTTTATCAAGATTTGAACAGACATGCAAATCAAATCAATTGAATAAAGATGCATGGGTGTTAAATGAATTTTTAGTTGGGGAACCATTGACGGCATCTCAAAATGCTGGCCCAACAATAGCTAATGATTACGATGCTATTAAATCCTTACTTTTACGGAGGTTTCATTTGGGCGAGGAAAATTGTAGATTTAAATTTAAAAATCTCCTACCTGAATCTCCTAAAGACTTTGAAGGGTTTATTGCGAACATACGCAATACTTTTAACAGATGGGTTGAACTGGCAGGTGTCAACAAATCGTATGACATGTTAGTTGATCTGTTACTCCGGGATAAGGTATTATCCTTGGTCAGCCCACCGTTCTTCGCATATTTGCAAGAACGAAAGCCAATACCATTGACGAGTTAGAAAAAATTTCATTAAATTACTGCACTGCGCATCCGAATGCGAACATTTCTAACTCATTGATAAGGGAACCTCTACCTGTGGCTTCCAATATGGCATACTATAACAATAACAAACCAAGAGCTTACAGTGTAGACAGAAGTAGGTTCAAGGGAAATTACAATGTTAATTTTCATAAAGGATATAATAATAATTTCAACAATAAAAATGAATTCAACAGAGGTAGATCACGGAATAGGAATTATTCACCTCAGTCAAGCTACAACAACAGTTAACATAACACTAATTATAATAGATCAAATAACCACAATAATAACAGCAATTGGAATAACAATAATCATAGCTCGAGACATCGAGATAACAGTTACAATAGGGGACAACGAGATAATTCAAATGATTATTCTCGTCATCGGTCTCAGTCACGGAGACCATCACAGTTTGATCACAATGCAGGGGCGGCCCTCACGGATGGTACGACCCCTAGTGTTTCTGATAATAATAATCAGTCACAATCTTCGTCTTCATGTTGTGCTGTTAACTTTAATGTGGCAAATAGTTGCCAAGATTGTAATGCTATTTTTCAGAAGGCCAAAGAAACAGTGCTGAATTGTGGACACCTTCATACAGCAGTTGGTCTTTCAGCGAACGATGGCACAGGCACCCTGATGTTCAATAGGGGATTAGTAAATGGTACTTTGGTCTCAGTTTTAAAAGATTCTGGATCAACAACCATTGGAGTTCGGCAGTCTTTGGTACATCCTAGCTGTGCAACAGGGGACTACGTCCGTTGCATGACCTTCGGGGGTACTATTGAGTACTACCCCACTGCCATTGTATATGTTAACACACCATTTTTTACAGGTAATGTCAAGGTGTGCATGTTGCAGAATCCATCAGCTGATCTTACAGGAGGACGCATCCACGGCAGTAAGGATTGCACTCTTAAGGAAATTAATGAATGGGAGAAAAAAAATTTGCAATCTTTTAGCAACGCTAACGCTGTTGTGGCGATGGCTACACTTCGTGCCAACGAAATGAATACATGTGGCACAGCAGTTTCCAACTTTGCTCTGAGTACTATCCCGGAAACTGATGAGGATGATGAATCTATTGTACAACATACTAAGGATACAACTGATCCAAAGAAAACTGTTGATGATGTCGACATTAAAAAGGAGAGTGCTAAGAAGTATAATAAGTTGAAAAATAATGTTAGGTTTAGGAGGAACTTGGATAGGAGGGTTAAGACAAATAAGTCTGACAGCAACGTTTTTACTTTACCCAGCCATGACATGTCTACGACATGTAGGAAACTTAATACCTTTGGTAATGATAGGTGTCATCCTCAGTCCAGTCAGGATGATACGACATCCAATAGAAATACAATGTCAGTGTTGAAAGGGAAAGTTAATCCTTGACAAAGAATACATATCGTCATTGTGCACAATTTCGTGACAATGATATTACTTACATTGGTAAAGGTGCATATTCTCGCACCGTGTTAGTGCGCAATCTGCCACATGACGTTACCTGGCAGGCAACTAGAAATTTCTTTAATTTTACAGCAAACGTTAAGTTTGTTCGTCTTCTACCATCTGTCGATGGTCAGAATAGTCAGGCTTTGGTTACATTTCGTAACAATCGTGACGCTCGTTTGGTTATCGAGCATGATAACGGTGTCTATTTTCGTCACCATTATCTACACTTACAATTAGTACCTGATTCTGCGTCACGCATATAACAGGTTACGGTAACACTGTTCGTCACAATTTTGATGACTCAGCACTAGTCAGTCATCATTTCTTTTCCTTATAGGTCATTTATTCTTATATGACTTAGATCTTGTAGGCTTGTCTATTAGGTGACACTTGTTTTGTCTTATCTACAATAACACTTCGTATTTTTGTCTTATTTGTTTTTTACCATGCCTACAAGAAACAGTAATGTCTTTATTGGTATTAACTATGCTCAGCCCAATACAGCATAGGTTTATTTGTCATCTATCACGGCTGTCTTGTCATCTTTGTTGAAGAAAGACAGGCCGGTAAGGGTGACATGGACTGATGACTGTGACAAAATGTTTAAAAAAAAGTCTAGATTTTTTTTTGCATCCACCTGTTTTGAAACTACCAGTTGCTTCTAAAAAGTTTGTCATTTGTACAGATGCGAGTAATTACGGTATCGGCGCTTGTCTGCTCCAGTACCACCATGACATCCTCCATCCGACGTTATACATCTCGAGGAAATTGAAGACACCCGAAACAAACTACTCCACAGTGGATAAAGAATTGTTAGCGGTCGTGTGGGCTATTACAAAGTTAGAGAAATTTCTCTTGGGTGCGCCTTCGTGATACAAACTGACCAACGGGCGGTCGCTTCGCTACGTCGTGCGAATCACAAAAGCCAGAAGTTAACGAGATTCTCCATTCTCCTCCAGCCTTTCGACTTCACCATCGAATATATTTCCGGCTCGGAGAATATCATTGCAGATGTCCTTTCCAGAAATCCTTTGGATGTCGACCTATAAACTCTACGAATTTATGAAGGTACCTGTCACAAAATACAGATAGAGAATCTTATCGTTGAACTCTCAAACTGGGAATGAAACGTCGCATATACTTCAATTCAATAATTATGATAGACATGCGTAATGTGAAATTTGGGAAAACTGGAGACATTTTATTCTTGGCTACGCTGGGACTTTGGTTAGTGTCCATTCAAAATAAAACTACTTGACACAATTCGAAATTATTACGTGACGTCCAGTCGAACTAAATTCGGTTTATGACATGAACTATTAGACATTCGGATGGTCTACATTCATTCCGGATCAGAACACTGAAACACTTTTCGTTATGGAAATTTACAAGGATCAGGACTACGGATGGATCGTCATATCCACTGTTAATTAATTTTTAACTTAGCATTTGAATTAATGGAAAATAAAACGAAAAGAGAAGAAAAACAATAAATAAGAAAATGAAATTATAGATGAAAAAAATGAATGAATAAAAGAAAAGAATCTCACACAATTTTAATTAATATTCTTAGATTTAATTATGAATTGTATAAATATCTTTATATTTGATAAGTATGTCGGCATATAACATCTTATTTTATTGATTAGTTTGTTAATTTAGTTAATTAATTTATAACTACTTAACACATATAATTAATGTTACACACATCAGTTACTTAAGTTCTACTTTAATTTTCTTTTCTTTACTTTACTTGTTTTTTTTTTATCTCTCATTGTTTCTTTCCCTCATAACATCTTGTGTTATTTTCGTTAATTAGATTCTCAATCACTTAATTCTTAATACACACTAACTATAATCAATTAGTTTACTCTTAATTAGTTAAATTAATTTAGACATGACACTTCATTACTTACACAAGACAGACTTTAAGTTCATTAAGTAATTATGTATTGACATCTTCGTTTAGTTAAGATCACACATATGTATAACATATTTATTATATTACATGAATAGTAGGTAGTTGACATGACCGCGACACTGTTCTACTCAGAACATCGTTGGCCATATGTCAGGTTTTTGTTAAATTTTTCTTGTTGAGCTGCGTAATTGATATAATTTCTGTCAAAAAAATCTATCTAATAGATTTTTTTTCCCCCGGTGGACAGGAAACTGTTAATAATAATAATAATAAATTCTTTAAGCGCCAAACACGGCGCATAAGGCAGAAACCAGTGCTCTCCAGGTTGTTCGTTGTGACGCCACTCCTCTTAGCTCTTGCACATTATTTAGGCCCAACGTTCTTCCTTCTCTTATTATTGTTCTTCTGAGTGTTTCTTTTGGTCTTCCTTTTTTTCCGCTTACCCTCAGGAACCCAAGTGAGCGCCTGTAGTGGTATTCTGTTGTTTTGCATTCGTAGGACATGACCGATATATGACCATCGTCTTTTCCTTATATAGTCGGAGACATATTTCTGCCTAGAGTCTTCTCTTATTTGTCGATTAGTCTTGAATTCTTTCCAACTGATGTTCATGAGTTTTCTAAGACATTTGTTCTCGAATGTATTCAGCTTGTTCTCCAATGATTTTGTTATTTTCCAACTCTCACAGCCGTATGTTAACACTGAGATAACATTTGAATTAAACAGACGAAGCTTGGTATGTATATTCAATGATCGTAATTTCCAAATGTTAGATAATCTATTGAAGGCGCTAGCTGCCAAAGCAATTTTAGTATGGATTTCTCTTGTTGTGTGACGATCCTGAGTCATTTTACTGCCTAAATAATTGAAACTTTCAACTTTCTGTAGTTTTTTTTCGTTCAAGATGATATCAAAGGTCTCGTTAGAAAAGTTCATAGCTTTAGTTTTAGAGGCATTTATTTGGAGACCAATTTTAACCGAGAGATGACACAAATTATTTATTGCTTCTTTGGATTGTCTTGGTGTTGAACTTAAGAATGCTACATCATCTGCGAAATCCAGGTCCCCCAGGAATTTTCCATTTGTCCATTTTATACCCAATTGTTCATTGTGGGTATAGTTTCTCATAACCCAATCAATAGCTATTCCAAAAAGTAGTGGTGACATAATACAGCCTTGTTTCACCCCTGTTTCTACTGTAAACCATTCTGTATTCCCTTTATTTGTTCTAACACAACATCTTGCATTGTCATATAGCGCTTTGATTATATTCACATATTTTGTTGGAAAACCATAGATTGTAAGTATCTTCCACAATGATGGGCGGTGTAGACTATCAAAGGCTTTTTGAAAATCGACGAAGGTGAGAATAAGTGGCGATTGCCTTTCCACTGATTCTTCTATAATTGTTCTTAGTGTGAATATTTGATCAATACATGATCGTTTCGGCCTGAAACCCGCTTGTTCTTCTCTGATCTTTTCGTCAGCATGCAATTTAAGTCTTTCTAACATCATGCAACATAATAATTTTCCAGGTACTGATAATAGAGATATACCACGCCAGTTTATTACAGTCTGATAGATCACCTTTCTTCGGTAACTTTACAATAATACTGTCTTTCCATTGTGTGTGGTGGTTTTCTTTCTTCTCTCCATACTTCATTTATAATATCTAAAATTCTCAAGAGGTTGTTGTCATTAACTGCTTTAATCATTTCCCCTGAAATTTCGTCAACTCCAGCAGCTTTAAAATTTTTTAATCTTTTAACGGCTTGTTTGATCTCGTCCAGCGTGAATTCATCGCAAGTTATTGGCAAAGTGGTTGTGGATGTTTCATTATTAAAATCAGGTGTTACTGTTGGTGGTGGTCTGTTTAGCACCTCCATGAAGTGCTCAGCCCATCTCTTCATTTGTTCTTTTTCTGTTGTATTGAATTCCCTAATTTACCTTTAACAGGTGTTTCCATAGCAGTAGGCTGGTGACATAGTTGTTTTGTAATTTGATAAAGGCACCTACTATTACCAGTTCTTGCAGCATTTTCAGCTTCTACGGCCAGTTCATTGATGAAATGTCTTTTATCTCTTCGAGTTTTTGTCTTCACTTCTTTATTTAACAAGTTATAAGTTAGTTTGCAAGATTCAACTGCATTATGTGTACTTGCCGCGAGTAATATTACAGTTGTCTGCTAGGATTGGCAGTGTGCTACGTTTAGGGTCATAGCATTTAATATAAATTACTGTTAATAAGTTAGGGACTACTGAACGCGAAGTTCACGCTCTAATTATGACGCGTGAGCGTTGTTAGGTCGCAGACCGTGACCTAGCTACGACACCCTTTGGACATTGACTGTCGAGCTGTAAAGACGCGTCTGACTTTCCTTCCAATGTTGGGCATGGTATTGCCATACAGATATATTTTATGCAAGTACGGACATGGGTCAGTCCATTGTTATTACGAAGATTTGAAATGATTAAAGGTCAGTACGTAAGTGAAAGTAAGGAAGGATGAATTACAGTCCATAGTATTTGATTTTGCCAGACTCATAGACTCACTGTCGGCCGTTGGAAACCCCAACCGCGCGTGCATACAGCTATGACAATCTGCGTACAGTAATTCGATTTATTGGACAAGGACTGATAGGATATCTACATACATATGCAATATATGTTCAAGTTATAATATGTACTTTTTATGATCAACATGCATGAATCGTTTTAACGTGTAAACTGTCGATTAAATATTTGTGGACTCAATGAACCGACGTATCAAGTCAATGAAATTACAAGTTCAATATGATTCGACAATTCTTTTAACATCCACATTCGCGTAATTAACATCGAAAGCACGAAGCAAGGAACTAAAATGAAAAGACTACATATCAAAAGTAATAGAGCAAAACCACGCCTTTAACACTTAGACGAAGAACGATGTAGGTTAAAATTTAAAAGTATCCTACCGGAATCTAATAAGGACTTCACAGGTTTTATTGCTAACATACGCAATACTTTTAACAGATGGGTTGAACTGGCAGGTATCTACAAATCGTATGACAAGTTAGTTGATCTGTTACTAAGGGATAAAGTGTTATCCTCTGTCAGCCCACCGTTCTTTGCCTGTCTGCAAGAACGTAAACCAGATACTATTGAGGAGTTAGAAAAAATTTCATTAAATTACTGCACTGCGCATCCGAATGCGAACATTTCTGGTTCGTTGATAAGAGCACCACTTCCTGTGGCCTCTAATATGGCATACCACAGTTCTAACAAACCAAGAACACACAGTGTAGATAGAGGTCGCTTTAAGGGAAATTATAATGTCAGTTTCCATAAGGGACATAATAATTTTAACAATGACTTTAATAGAGGAAGACCACAAAATAGAAATTATTCTCCACAGTCCAGATACAACTATAGTCAACGTAACTCAAATCATAATCGGTCAAATAACTATAATAATGGGAACAATTGGAACAACAACAATAATCCTAGCTCGAGACATCGAGATAACAGTTACAATAGGGGACAACGGGATAATTCAAATAATTATCCTCGTCATCGTTCTCATTCTCGTAGAACGACAAATTATAATCATAATACAGGGGCAGCCGTTACAAATGCTACAACCCCTGGGGTTCAGAATTCACATATTGATAATACAATACAGTCTTCTGCTGCATGTTTTGCTATAAATTATAACATGGCAAATAGTTGCCCAGAATGTAATTTTGTATTTCAGAAGGCAAAAGAGACGGTTCTGAACTGTGGACACATTCTCCCAGAAGTCGGTTTGGCAGTCAATGACGGAACAGGCTCGCTGATTTTCAACAGGGGAATTGTTAATGGATACATCGTCTCAGTGTTAAGGGATTCTGGATCTACAACGATCGGGGTCCGTCAGTCACTTGTTCATCCTAATTGTGCAACTGGGGAACATGTCAGGTGCATGACTTTTGGAGGGACAATGGAATTTTATCCAACTGCCCTTGTACATGTTAATACACCTTTTTTCACAGGCAACGTTAAAGTGTGCATGTTAAGGAACCCAATTGTAGACCTTATGGTGGGACGCATACATGGAAGTAAGGATTGCACACCAGAAGAAATTATTGAATGGGAAAAAAATAATCTATGCCTCGGAAATGCAGTAATAACCAGAGCACAGACGAATCTATTAGAGACTATGGACACTGATAAAAAGGAAACAGACAAACATGAAAATATTGAGGTTCATTCTTGTAGTGGATTTTGATGGTATTGTATGGTTGATGTTACCTAGTGTGATGTATGAAGTCAGCTGTGAAGGCTCCTGAGATAAATGTAGATGTAAATTACAGAAGGCCCTTCTTACTACCACTTACGACCTCACACATATCTTTTTTTCTAATGAATGTAGCTACGTTAAAAAATCTAGGGTACTGATATGTAATGTGTTGTGGTAGATTACACACACACACACACACACACACACACATACACACACACAGATATTTAATAAGTCTAATAATATTAATAAACTTTATAACACACTGAACTAACTCAGGCTGTTTTAGTTTTAAAATTTAAATCTTTTGATAAATTTATTTTGTTCTGAACCAAATGTTTAGTTGGTCAGAACATAAGAAATATTATGGAGTTATAAATGGAATGCATAATCATATGACATAATAAAATGGAAAATGTGTACCTAACTATTTCAAATGACTGGTTAATAATAATTATATTAAGATAGTCCCAGGAGAACTTATTACTAGATATGCTGTTGGGGTGGTGTCATCACTCCCAGTCTATGACTACCAAACATTGTCCATTGACTTAGGGGATGAATACATAGTTTAATTTCCCACAATGGTATGTCTTTATTTGATGGTGAATTAGTTGATAGGTTAGTGGGTAATTTGTTGGTAAATCAGTTGGTGAACGTCCAGCAGGCCAGATATCACTTATCTCGCCTGCGTCGATCTAGTACAGGAGTCTTGTGGCCCCTCTTCTCCGTGCTGGGGGATAATATACGGCTGCTCTGACACAATGGTAGACTGCACTGGTCCACACTTGTGTATATCACTACAGCATTTGACACCGCTTTGGTGCCAAACAGAAACTCACAATTCTGAAACAAAAGTATTGGGTCATGTGTCAGAACTCTACTTCCTGAGCCACTTCTGCACACAACACTACACAACAACACCACACAGACTGGGTCAGATCTCTCTGACCACACAGCACATCTTACCCAGTTGGTTTCATATAATACTAGTTCCCCAAGACTACATTGCATCTGAGATATGTTCAATAGCTTCCTGCTATTGAATAAGATAGATGATATGTTCCACTGATCTCAACACTAAGTCCTTTTTCATAGTTTCATTTAGGCGTTCCTATATATTTTCTTTGTATGTATGTCTCTAGACCCTGAACTGGGGCTGGGGATCTAGAGCGAACACTTACTTGTCGTAATCATTTTTATGATATGGCAGTATCAATCACTCGAATTATTAAAATATGCAAAATAAATACTGTTCATTCTTACCAGAATTCAGAATTGAGAACACAGTTAAATTTGCTAGCAAAACTCAGCTGAGCTGCTGGCTGTATGATGGCGTCCCACTATATTTGCATTCTTCTGGAATCAACACCACTATTAATTTAAACTGCGTCTCTGAACAGACTTATGTTAATTGGCAAAATTTCACCTCTCTGTCCCGCTACTATAAAATGCGTTGACCAATCGCCGACTTCCCCCCTAACTTTCAAATTACAACCAAAAGTCACTTCAGTCAAATCTCAGTCAAGTATGTATTACGGTCTGTTAGTCCGTCTGTCTCTACTTGTTTTTTCATAAAAAACACGCTTGGTTCTACATGCATTTCCTACACGAATCTGCCTCCTAAGTTATTTTTAGCTACAATTCTCCACCACCTCCCCTCTCTTTAATTGCAGCTCGATTTTTACGTTTGCATGCTCAAGGCCAAGATTTTGGAAACTTTTAGTGACATTGGTTAACAGTGCAGTCGCTCGTCTGATATGAACAATACAGTCTTTTGTCAATATCTTCCTTATTATCTATCCGTCTGTATAATTGAAAGCATATTATTTCTCTGCTCAAGATGGGCTATCAAACTAGCTAGGTTTTATTTTCATAACTCTATTATTAAGAAAAAACATATTTTTTTTTCAAGTTTAGTTTTTGAAATTTGTTCGAGAACCTTCTCTCATGTGTTTTGCCGCGGCATTCAAATAAAGACCAAGTATCGAAAAACGTCAAAGAAATGACTGTCTCGAATAAGAGCTGAGGTCCTTTTCTTGTCCATTTCCTTACTTTGTGTCAACTAGGGACGTGAATTTTTTTTTCTTTCACCCCCAATTGCGTCTTTTTGCCGTTCGAACTTCTAACACGTGTTCAGTCATATCTTTCCTTTTTTGATCTCCGTTTCGTGCCCCCCCCCCCCGTCTACAAAGGGTAAACGTTCCGTCTGCACGTCTAACTAGATAATTTGAATGATGGCAGGAAAGGCGGGCATGGGCGAGCATGTCTCCTAGTATCTTACGCATTATTTTTATCCCTACATTTCATCGTTAATTTTGGAGATATTTTAACGTTGTATCATGGTAAATTCATCACAATTCTTCGATTGATCGAGCATCCTTTGCTGCAAAACAGAAGGAAGATAGATCACTAATAACATTTTTTGCTCTGGTCAACAAAGTTGACAATCTTTCTTTAGGTAATAAGAATGCTCATTGGTTTATCATTAAGAATGGTATATTATTAAGATGTTTTATGGATAAGACTAAGGTAAAACAACAGGTCATGGTACCTTTTGCTTTTAGACGGTACATACTTCAACACGCACATGATTCTAAGTGCGCAGGTCACATGGGATATACTCGGACACGTTCTCGAGTATTATCTTCATTTTTTTGGCCGGGAGTGTCACGAGATATTTCACAGTACGTACGCTCTTGTACTATATGCCAGGAAGTGAAAGCACGGGGAGCCTTTCACACGGCGCCTATTCAGGCTTGTGACATATCTGTGAGACCCTTTGACAAGATGGCCATAGATATTATTGGTCCACTTTTACCATCAGCCAGAGGACATAGATTTGTTCTCACGTGCGTCGATTTATGCACACGATGGTCAGAAGCCATTCCATTGAAGACCACCACTACCACAGACGTAGCTGATGCACTACATCTGATCTTTTCTAGAGTAGGTTTTCCTAGAAAGCTGTTATCAGATCATGGATCTCAATTTATATCTGAGACTATGACAGAAGTAATGAAGACCTGGAATATAGATAGAAATCTCAGTAGCATTTATCACCCAATGAGTAATGGTGCAGTAGAAAGACTTAACCGCACACTCAAACAAATGTTACATAACGTTACAGTTAACCATCCACAGGACTGGGACAGAGTACTCCCAGCTGTGTTATTCGCCTATCGAGAGGTGCCACACGAACAAACTGGCTTCTCTCCATTTCAATTGGTCTTTGGAACTACACCAAGAGGTCCGATGGGACTAATAAAGGATCTATTGATCGACTCCGAGATGACTCAGGATACCCAGTCATCCTATGAGTATGTAATTAATCTCCGGAATAACATTATTGATGCCTGCAACACGGCAACAGCTTCATCTGAGGCTGCTAAAGCGAAAGCTAGAACTTTTCAAAACAGTACTAGACGATTACGTCAATTATTTCCAGGAGATCAAGCTTATGTGTTATTGCCACATAACGTTAATAAACTTCTTATCTCATGGAATGGTCCATACCAGCTTATCGATAAGATTTCTGATGTTGATTATGTCCTGGACATTAAGGGACATCACAAAATATTTCACATAAATAAGCTCAAACAGTTTCATACTCGTCCTGAACTTCTACAAGCTATTTTTCATGAATTAGATGACACTCTTGTACCTACATGTCACTAGTCTAATCTTTCTGTTATCCAGGAAAAAGAATCTTCTTTTCCTGAGGTACAGTTGGCGTTACCTGTACCTGTAGTACAACCTACTGAATCTTGGCGGGACGTAACCATCTCTTTGTCGGTTACACCGCAACAGCATCAACAGATTGCTGAACTTCTACAATCTTATCCAGATGTGTTGACCGACGTTCCAGGTCGCACATCGGTTATTGGTCATGACATCACTCTTAACGATGATACTCCAATTCGGGTACATCCCTATTCTGTTCCTCTACACTTTCTTACTAAAACTACTAAGGAACTTGAACAGATGTTATCTTTGGGAATTATTGAGACTAGTAATTCTCCATTTTCTTCTCCATTAGTTATTGTCCGAAAGAAGGACAATAACATTAGACTATGCGTCGACTATAGAAAATTAAATGCACAAACTGTAGTTGATAGCGAACCACATCCACTTCTCGACGACTTACTGCCTCGTCTGTCTACCTATCTTATTCACTAAGATAGACTTAACTAAAGGTTATTGGCAGATACCACTAACCGAAAAAGCTAAATACTACACAGCGTTTTCCACTTCGCAAGGTCTATACCAGTGGAATGTGATGCCTTTTGGGCTTGTTAACGCTCCAGCTACCTTTATTCGCATGATGCGACAAATTTTGTCAGGTAGATCAGACATCATCACATACATTGACGACATTTGCTTATTTAGTTCGTCGTTTGAGGATCATTTTTCGGGACTAAAATATGTTTTGGGCACATTAAGAAAGAATAATTTAACTGCGAAATATACTAAATTACAAGTAGCGTTTCATGAAATAACTTTCTTGGGACATATCATTGGAGCGGGATATATCCAAACACTTCCTAGTACGGTTTCTAAAATTTTAAACGTATCCGTTCATCAAACGAAGAAACAGGTTAGAAGCTTGCTAGGACTAGTCCAATATTACAGCAGATTTGTACCTAACCTGTCATCTATCACGGCTGTCTTATCATCACTGTTAAAAAAGGACATGCCAGTGAAGGTGACATGGACTGGTGAATGTGATAGAATATTCCGTCAAATAATTGATATTTTTTCACACCCACCTATTTTGAGACTACCTGATGCTTCCAAAAATTTTATACTCCGTACAGATGCGAGTAATTACGGAATTGGCGCATGTTTGCTCCAACATCATGACGACGTCCTCCATCCCACACTGTACGTCTCACGGAAACTTAAGCCACCAGAAATCAAGTACTCAACAGTTGACAGAGAATTACTATCCGTCATCTGGGCGATCACAAAGCTCGAAAAATTCCTATTAGGAGCACCCTTTGTGGTACAGACAGATCAGAAAGTGGTGGCAACACTACGTCTTGCTAATCACAAGAGCCCGAAGCTGACAAGATATGCCATTCTTCTTCAGCCTTTTGACTTTTCTATCGAATACATTAAAGGATCAGAGAACATCCTGGCAGATATTCTCTCTAGAAATCCTTCTGATGTCGATTCATAAATAATGATACTCTTCGCAGAAACTTACCCAAGAGACATAGTACTAACTGTACATTTCGACATGGAAATGAACAATTGACTATAAAACCAGTATCTGCGTACTACAGACATATGAAATGAACTAAATCAAGAGACAATGTATTCGTATTTTACGCCGGGACTTTGGCTAGTGTCCGTTCCGGATAAAACTGGTTGAAACAACTTTGAAATTAATACTTGATGACATTTCGAACTAATTGCAGTTTGTGATAGGAATTCTTGGACGTTAAGAATATCTATATTTATTCTGAATCAGAACACTTAAACAGTCTTCTCTAATGGAAATTCACAAGGATCAAGACTACGTATGGATCATCACATCCAATGTTAATTAATTTTCACTTAGTTGTTGAATTAATGGAAATTAAAATGAAATGTGAGAAAAAGAGGAAAAGAAATTGAAGAAAAAAATGAAACATGAAAAAAATGAATAAAAGAAAAGAATCTCACATAATTCTAAGTAATATTCTTATATATAATAATGAATTACATAATTATATTACATATTAGTTTCTTATTTAGTTAGTTAAGTTAGATAGGTATTACCCACTTAACACATATGATTATGGTCAAACACACATAACTAACTTAAATTTATACATTATGTTCTTTCTCTACTTTATTTCTCATTTGGTTTTTTTTCCTCTCTTTTCTTTTCTCATAACATCGTTTGTAACTTTCTTGCATTAGATTTTCAATAACTTGACTCTTAATACACACTTAATATAATTAATTAGTTTAATTTTAATAAGTTATTTTAGTCCTGACATGACATTTCATTACGTCAAACTTTAAGTTAATAAGTTAATTAAATATCAGCATTACACATTTTCTTTTAGGTAATATAACATTTGTGTATAACAGTTCTGTATAACATGATCGTTAATAGATTATATGACTGTTAGTTAGTCGACATGACCACGACACTGTTCTAGTCAGAACATCGTAGGCCATATGTCGCATTTTGTTTTTTTGGTTTTGGTTAAATTTTTGAGATTATTCACTTAGATAGGTTTTCAACCCCCCGGTGAACAGGGAATTGTTACGGTATTTTACTTGGCATCGTCTGCTAGAGGTTAGCAGCATACGATTTTAGGGGTTACAGCATGTATTGTAAAATATTATTAGACTATTGAACGCTATGACGTTCAGCGTTGGTAGGTCACGCACCGTGACCAAGAGACGGGACCCTTTTTGTATGACCGTCGAACTGAGAAGACGTGTCCTTGTATTCTTATGGTGTCGGGCATGGAATGCCACACAGTTATATTGTATGTAAATATGGACATGGGTCAGTCCACTGATTCTATGAAAAAGATGAACGTTTCCAGGTTAGTAATTGACTAAACCTAAGTTGGAAGGAATTAACAGTCCGTATTAATTATATTTTGCCAGACGCGTAATCTCACTATCGGCCGTTGGAACCACCAACTGCGCGTACATATAGTTACGACGTTCTGCCTACAGTAATTCGATTATTGGACAAGGACTGGTAGTATATCTACATATATCTTCAATATATGATCAAGTTATAATATGTATTTTTGTGATCAACTTGCATGGATTGTCTTGATGTGTACAACTGTGAATTAAATGTATGGACTCAATGAAATGACTTATCAAATCAATCGTATTCCAAGGTTCAAGTATTGTTCGGAATCTTCCACCCCCGCATTCGCTTAATCTTCCATCGAAGGCACGATGCACTATCACTGAATGAAAAAACTAACATATCAAAGAAAAAGCAATGGCCAGAAATTTATAATTGTTTTATTCATATCACATGGAACATTGTTCAGAGCAAACCACCTCGCAACAGTGGACGCAACAGATATACATTTTCATAATTGGATACTCACTACTTTGTGTAAGCAAGTACTTCACCATTGTGTCAATAACATTGCTGTTCTAATGACGTTAATAAACTAAATTTTTTTTTCTACCGTGCTGAGTTTTCTTTGGAACGTTACAGTGGATTACTTTGACAAACCATTATACGAGATATTGCTTTTCACTAAACCTAAAAGGGTAAGAACGGACTTTGGTAAGAAAAATAAACTAAGGTCAAGAATTTCCAGCTCACGCGAAAGGCCTGTAACCACTTGAACCAGAACGTACAAAAGTTAGCTCACGTCAAAATATTTACCTGCGCACAACATAATTAACTGAACTGACCCCGGCCACACACGTATTATATTGATGCCGTAACCAGCGCGGTTACACACGCTGATGGAGAAATATGTTTTCCGAGCATGCTGCTATCTCAACCTCCAGCAGTCTGTCTATCTTCTGTATTTATTTTGCGATTTTGAAAGAACCAACGCTTACTTTTATAGACTTAGCGCGGACGTATGAAAGGGCACAGTGCAAACTACAGGCTTAATTTTCGTTTCTCTCGCTGATATGGGGGAATCTGTGCTCAGCATGATCAATAAAACGTGCTCATCCTGTTCAACCAGATTATGTATCACTGTCATCCATGTCTCTTTTTTATTTGAACGATCGTTAGGTTCATGTATAAATATGATTGACTTAATAGGCTTTGTCTTCGAATTATTGTTAATGTCTGTAGTCGATCGACATAGAGATTCCAACCCATCTGGCCCAATTAAGCTCGAATATCTCCTAAACGAAATAACGTAGCAACCTGTTCTTTGACATACATATAGTTAGCCTTCTTCTTCGACAAACGAGACTAATTCAGCTGTTGATTATATTAGGGCAACATTTCTTGTCAGGGGTTTAAGGAAAATTATTAAATAACATAGAGAAAACAGTGAAGTAGAGAAAACAGTGAAGTAGAGAAAATTGTGGAAGAAAAACAATAAGTAAGAACATTTTAACACTAAAAAATGCCAACTTTTATTGAATAATACCCAAATATACAAAGTAATGACTCAAAAATAACAAATAATGTCTTAAAATTAAGGAAATATTGCAAAAAACATTCCAACAATGGCAAAACATGCAAAATAATGCTCTTAAAGCTGTTTTTTTTTTCTTATGAAACACATTTATGTTAAACTGAGCAATTTTTCGTTTATTCCTCCCCCCACCCCCCTAAAAAAACAACAACAAAAAAACGAGGTTATAAGCATCCAGTAGGTCAAGTGCTACAACAACTGTTTCTTGTTAACCTGGAATCTCTCGTACACATCGTACACAAATGTTCCAGCCTTACCCCGTGTTGTTTTTATGGGTCTATGTTACGGTATTTTTATTGAAGTCGTCTGCTGTGGTTGGCAGTGTGCAATTTTTAGGGTGACAGCATTTAATATAGTTTGATGTTAATAATTCATGGTCTGCTGTACGCTATGTACACGATCGAATTATGACGTGTTATCGTTGATAGGTCACGCACCGTGACTTAGATACGATACCCTTTTTACGTTGACCGTCAAGCTGTGAAGACGTGTCCTATATCCTTCCAGTGTTGGGCATTGTATTGCCGTATATATATATATATATAGTTACTTCGAAGTAAGGACTCAGGGTCAATCCAAAGTTATGTGAAAGAGATACGATGATAAGGTTAGTATTTAACCGAATGTAAGGAAGGATCATTAAACAGTCCATAATATTTATATTCGTCACACTCATACGCTCACTATCGGCTGTTGGAATCCCCAACCGCGCGTGCATATAGCTATGACGCACTGTCTACATTAATTCATTTATTAGACACGGACTGATGATAACATGTGCTAACATGAATCAGAATTAATGCACGTTGATTATGAACTATGCTCATGAGATCTTCAATGTTATCGTAAAAAAATTGTGTATTGTGGACTCGAACCCTGGGACTTCTCAAATCAATATTATTAACTTGTTGATCAGTTCTACCCCATCATTCGCATATTATACTATTGAGGCACGATGATCAATGTATGAATGGGAAATAAGAATTTTCAATACATGGCCAGAACTGTGAATACTCTTTATTGAATATAATAATTTGGACATTAACATGCAAGGACAATGATAATGCAACCACAAACAAAAGGTACTGCAACAGTCTATAACTATCCAGTGTATCAGGAAGGATGTGCGCATTTTCAAGGTGGTTCATTACTTGTGTAGAATCTTATCTTTTCAAGTAATTTACCATATACATTCTGTAGTGTGATTCTTCGATAGCTGATGAGCAGTATGAGATCTTTATCAGCCGTATCAGAAGTAGCCGTAGATAACTGTAGCAAATCTTCCGGTACCTCAGCGTTCTGTGTGCTGATATTGAAATCCCTCACCACTTTCATTATTCATGTGTCGTCCAGCTGTTTTATGTGTTGATAATGTAGACCAGCGGTATTAAACCTTTTTGAGTCCATGGCTCCCCTGACCAACTACATTCTTTCTGCGGCTCCCCTGTGGGATAACTGGTTAAAAAGTCTAGGGATTTTTCGGTTTTAAACAATCTAATTTTTTATGTAATTTAAAAAAAAAAAAGCAATTGGACAATCTGTGACAAAATTACACGTACAAGAAAAAATATACACACAGTGCACTTTGAAAAACCTTACTATAAAAAAGAAATCACCACAGATAAAATCGTTTCTTTCTAACATTTTTTTTATATTTTTGTCTGGAAATCATTCACTGATATTCTGCATTCATGATTCAATCTCCATAACAAAAAACCTTTACAGTAATACTGGGGAAAAAAAATTATGAATAAAGTACCAGTCATCTCAGTGTGAAACTTGAGCTCGCTTGTTGTTACACAGCTTGTAAAATCTTGGCACCAATTGAGATACAGCTACCCTCATTTCCTTCTCCACATCAAATCTTGATCTGAACTTGGTTTTTATGACAGCTACTGCTGAAAACCCAGCATCGCAGAAATAAAAGGTTGCAAAAGGAATTAATATCTAAGTGCTCTCTTGCTCAAGCGTGGGAACTCCTGTTTTACAGAATACCAAAATTGTGTGAATGCCATGGATGGAAACCTCGATTGTAGTGAAGAGTCTAATGAAAGTTCTATTAGTTCTTCCTCTTCTGCAGTACTGAAGTCCGAAGGAGTATCACCACTGAAGGGATTTTGAACCCATTGAAAACTGTCACAGTTTTCATGAAAGCATTTTTCATAATGAACATTGAGTTGAGATAGAGAGGTAGAGGTAAAGGATCCCGTTAAACTCCCGTTGAGGCATATTGGGAATATGGTGTTAGGCCCATATTTTCTTGACCATCGGCACTCTAGGGGTGATGTGGTCAGCATCACGCCGGCCGCCTTAACCTTCCCAGAAGTTGCTCTGGTACGCAATTGAGGCTGGGTCGATAGAGTTGAGATAGGTGTCCGTGAATTATAGAAACAACTTCTGCACTAAAATATATTTCAATGTATGTAATGAACGGCTGCAAATCTGTGAAGTAGTCCCTTTCTCCTTCTTCGTCGATTTTTCCCTTTCAACGAAGAAGCTTCTGTTTGAAGGGCTAAACTTTGTCAATAAGTAGAATCAAATGAGTTTCACTTCGTTGCAGAGACTTAATCAACGGGTTCAAGTTTTAAAATAGATCACAGAAGTATGCAACCTTTAACAGGAAGTCAGTGTCCAAAAAGCACTTAGCACTGACATGGTTTTTTTCTTCAAGATACAAATAGAGTTCCCGCCTAAGTTCAAAAATGCGCGATAATACATGGAAAGCCATCACGTGCTGCTATAAAATAAGAGAGACGTATGCTCAGCCCCCATATCGTGACACATTTTAATGAAAAACCTAGGTCTATGAGGTCGAGTTTTAATAAAGTTCACCACATTTATGACAGTTTGCAGGACTTCATTCAAATCAACACTCAAATGATGTGAAGCCAGTGCTTCTCTATGGATAATAATGGTTCCAAACAGCATCAGGAGCTTTGCCTCGGAAGAGGGCTTGTAGGTCACTGTAACAGCCCGACATTGAACGAGCAACATCGATACACACACCAACACAATGAGCCCAGTTTATTTTATTTTCCGCCAGAAAGTTGTCCACAATTTCAAATAAACCTTTTCCTGCCGGACCTGCATTTATGTCCTTACAAAAAAGAAGATCTTCCACCATTTCGTTTTTTTCATCAACAAACCGCACATAACAGATTAAATGAGCATCTCTATTGCTATCTGTGGCCTCATCAAGCTGCAAAGCAAAGTCCTTCCTCCTCATTTTTTCTATAATCTGTTCATTAAGATCCTCTCCTAAATCTTGAATTCGGCGGCTGATTGTACTGTCCGACAAAGGAATGGGCAAAAGCTGTTTTCCCACGGACTCTCCAACCATAATGGACACCATATCAATAGCACATGGTAAAACAAGTTCTTCGGCAATCGTGTGGGGTTTCTTACATTTTGCTACCGGCTATGCTACCTTGTAGGACGGTTGAAGAGCTTTACTTGAGATTGTCGCCTGCTTAGAAAATGCTGCTTTTTCTTCTTTCATTTGGCTCAGCTTTCTAGAGAAATATTCTCTTGGTTTGTTACGTAATTCTTATGAACACTTTGTAAATAGCGCTTCAATTTGCTAGGCAGCATACATTCGACAGAGTGTATTTTGACACATAAAACACCCTGTGGACGCTCTTCATCGTTCACAAGAGTGCACGTGACACATAATCTAAGTAACCTTCGTTGTATTTTCTAAACTTACGTTTCCTTTCCTCATTACCACTTTCTTCGTCATCCTCAACAAGTTCTCGCTTTTTACTAACACTTGCAAAATTAAAATATCTTTCCATGGTTTATATCAAACTCACAACACAATTAAAAACGTTTGAAAACAGAAAATCTCTGTGTTACCTACTATGGTCGTGCGAGGAGAATGCGCGGGAAGTTGATAGGCGGGTCGGGGGAGCGGGACTTCAAAGGCTGGCTAACATCACAATTTCTCCGGGGTCACGCAGGTTGACAAACACCAAAAATGAAATTTCCCACAGCTCTGTGTTTTCTTTACAGCTAACAACGAAAACAATCCACGCCCAACCGTCACTCATGGCGCCCTAGAGCGCCGCCGCGCACAGGTTGAAAAACGCTGATGTAGACCATCAGGGCTTGGGAAGGAGTTTCTACTGGTTTCTAAAGTGTGCATAATGCCACTTTTTTAACAAATGTGGTCGACATATACATCACATTTTGTGTTATTGACCAAACATGATCCTTAATTTAGAGATAGGCGGATAGATGAATAGACATATAATATATATATAATTAATTATATATAAATGATATTAGTAATTAGATATATAAATGAATGAATTATTTAATGAATTAATAAACTAGTAAGTAAATGAATGAATTAATGAATGACCGAAATGATGAATAGATTCGTGAACGAATGAATCAATTAGGTAAGGGATTAGTGAATGAATGAATCATTGATTGAATTAGTGAATGAACGAATGATTTACAAAATGAATTAGTGAATGAGTTAGAGAATGAATCAGCAAGTGAATGAGTTAATTAATTTATTAGTGAATGAATGCATGAATGAGTAAGGGAAGAAATTAAAGAATGAGATAATAGATAGATAGATAGATAGATCAGTGCACGATTGAATTTGTTGAATTAATTAATTAATTAAGCGTAATTTATATGTTTAAGGGAAAGAATTACATGAGGGAATTAGTAAATGAAAAAATTAGTGAATGTAGCTAGTTAACTTATTTAATCTAGTTAATAAATTTAAATGAGCAAGAATTCTTTATTGATGAAATATCCGTATGGAAATTAATAAGTGAATAAATTATTTCATATTGTAAGTATTGTAATCTTTTTGGCACCTATTTTTTTAAAGAATACATTTTACAAGAGCAGGCTGAGTATTCAATGATTTTTCGATATTTGCATGTGTAACTTTTAATGTTTTGTCGCAATAAAGAAATCAACAAATTGATTCCACTTCGCTTGGTCGGTGGCCATCCTTCGTACGGTGCCCCAACTCTGGTTCATTCTTTGCATCTCAGCCCCCACAGTCCTCCGCCAAATTGTTTTTGGTCTGATTCTCTTTCGTTTTCCTTTAGCATAGCATAGCTGTTCTTGTGATGGCATCGGGGTCTCTTCTGAGGACATGGCCAACCCAGCTCCAGAGTCTGCCAGCTGTGATGGTGTACATGTTCTCTTGCTTGCTCCGAGTAAGCAGATCTTGGTTGGTGATGGTATTCGGCCAAAAGATTCGGAGAATTTTTCTTAGGCATGTAGTGTGAAAAGAGGACAATTTCGACATTTCCTTCTCTGTAACTCTCCAGCATTCCGCACCATAGAGAAGCACACAGCTCTGATATAATCTTAATTTTGTGCTTGTGTTGTACTGAGAGGACTTCCAGTGTTTTTTACACTAAAAAAGGCTGTTCTTCCTTTGTTCATTCTGATGCTTGCTCCGCCGTCTGGTGTTACTATGCATCCTAGGTATGTAAAGGTGTCTGTCAAAATAATAGACGGAAAAAATGGATAATGCGTTACCAATTCCGTTACAGTTGACAGTGAGAAGATTTGCAGATTTTTATATAACTCAACACACTTTAGTCATAGAGAAAGAAATAAACATACAGATTAATCCAAATGTAAACTATAGCACGTTTCACTAGCTTTGCCCTCAAACAAATGTAATTATCTGATTAACCGTCTAACGTATTAATGCCATTTTTTGCATACGATGTTATATTGGGTTAGACCCAACAAATACATACTTTATATCTGTGCATCTTGTCCAGTTCCCATAAACGGATGAAATCCTTTGATCTTTGTCGGCATACTAATTATTGTGTATCGAGAAAAGAAATTTTACCACTTCATGCACAGATTCTGTGAATTGATTAGGCATAGGCGTGTCTACTATTACAATAATGTGGCCATCACGTTTGCAATTGAATACGTGTTGAAGATGATTTCTTAAATGATCTGTATGCGAAATACTCGTGACATTGTTTGTCATTGACATTTAATGCGCTACCAAACTGGACCTTCCTTGATCTAATTATTTCAATGGGTATCATCTCTTTGCGGTTCATAAATATCATAATGGAACGTTGCTCCTCTAATGTGCTTGTAAATAACGGTAAGGTCATCTTTAAAGAAATTAAACTTCATCCGAATCATAATCAGATGTCTTTGAGAAATTTAAAATCAATCTCGGCTGAATGAAGGACAAACCATCATTCTTCCAATATTCCTCTTCCTCTTGTAACACATGGTTCTCACTTTTCTTCCAATAATCCCTGGCTATAATGGAGATGGCGGCTTTTATAAGTATTTCAACATCTTTTAATTTGAACGTTCTATTTTCTGTTGCTACCTGTTCCTTAATTTTAGCCCATACTAATTGTATTGGGTTTAAGTGAGAATGGTAAGGAGGTAATCTTAAACATCTGTGACCATGTTCATGGATTGCCTTGTCTATGTGAAATATCTTTGTATGCTGTGTCTTTTTTTTTAAATTCCAAGTAATTCAGGTTCATGGACATTTCGTTGAATGGAATGTTGTTTATGGTCAGCCAAATCTTTATTACATCTTTAATACTTGGTGAATTAGAAACTTTATCTTCTGGTGCCACAACGTTTTTATATGAGGCATTGTCCATTATCAAACACCACGGTCTATCCAAGGAAGGAAGTACATGATTCACAATCCAATCTTGAAATATCTTGCCATTCATCTCTGCATGGTAATCCCTATTATCTGTGGATTTTGAAAGAAATATGAGTTCAGTATTATTTAGAAGCCCATGATGGCTGCTTCCTGGATGTGCAATTATTAGGCGCTGTCCTTTGCTGCTTGGTACTAGTCTCTTAGTTGTTCCATCAGATGATTGCCATTCTCGTTCATTACTGTGGTGCGCATTGATCCAAGTTTCATCTAAATACACAAAATCATAACAATCTCTTCTCATTTCTCTGACCTCGCGTAAATATTTGCTTCTCATTGCAACTATATGAGGCTTCTCACAAACAAGGTTTCTACCACCAACATATTTTCTAAAAGTGAATCCCAAACTCCTAATAGTCCTCCATAGCGTAGATTTGGAAATATCAATGTCATTATTCTTTCTTAACCAAATTTTCAATATATATATATATATTTTATTTATTTTTATTTTTTTCTTAACCAGCGGCACTTGGGCTTTCAGCCCTTCGGCCCAATGACTTATCATTGCGAGGCTGGGGAACCTGAAGACTTTCCTTCCAACCCGGTCAGGAGCTTCGCTCCTTCCCATCCACAGAGGGTTTATCACAGGAGCCGTTCAGGTTATTCAGTCAAATTTCCGGTCATAAACATTTCTTCAAACGCCGACGCCCGGGTTTGAACTATGAACACCTGGTCGCCAGTACAACGCCGAAGCCATTACACCAGCGCGGCTCCCATATATATATAAATATATATATATAAAATTTTAAAAAATCGATAATGTCGGGAAATAGAAAATTCGATAATGGTGGGTTGGTAGGTTACTAAGAGGGTTTTTGAAGCGAGTGGAGTCTTTTTGTGCTGGCGAAGGTGATAACGTATGTTGGGGTGTTGCTGGCGGGTGTAGGTTAGGGGGATGTTTGTGTGATGTTGTATTGTGCTAGTTGTGTGTTGGTGTGTTTGTTTAAGGCAAGTATGCCAGCATCGAGAGGTGGGAGTGAAGTGTTAGAGACTTGTTTATGTTAGTTCTAATATCTAGAGGTAGGAGGGCAGTGTTAGAGACAATACTAGGTCTAACATCTAGAGGTGAGAGCGAAGTGTTAGAGACTTGACTATACCTTGGCCAGCAGCTAGAGGTGGCAGTGAAGTGTTAGAGACTTGCCTATACACGGGACAGCATCTATAGGTGGGAGGGAAGTGTTAGAGGCATGACTATACTGGGACTGGCGGCGAGAAGTGGGAGTGAAGTGTTAGAGACGTGACTATATTAGGTCTAGCATGAAGAGGTGATAGTGAAGTGATAGAGACTTGACTATGCTAGGTCTAACATCTAGAGGTGGGAGTGAAGTGTTACAGACATGACTGTAGAAGTCGAAAAGTTTCTTAAATACATACGCCACCACTGTTGCAAACGGATGAATGGAATTTATTGTATCATCTGTTAATGTTATTACCTTAACACACTGTTGCAAATGTCTTGCTAGAAACGTCACACAGGCTAATTATAAGATTAGGATCACTAACATAACTCTCTTGTGTGGACTGTTCATAGCTAGAGAGAGTGGCCATGGCTGGTAAAGACGCAAGGTTCTGAATACAGGCCACGCCAACACAGAGCTATTTATAAATATATATATATATTCTCTGTCACTGTGTCTGGAATGTTGAACTGGGTGTGTGTTGGTGCAGTTACTCACACACAGGCACGCACACAGAAGTCATGAAACGCTGAACGACTGGTGACGTTTAGTGAACAGTTTATTTACGCCATAACACAGTCACGATGACATAGACGAAATACAGTTTACAGCAAAATATAAGGCATCGGATAACTGAATCCGAGAAGCTCAAATACACACTCCATAGAGCTCAATTGCAGCACATAATGGCGCACTTCTCATGGAAAATGCGCATTAACAAAATCCCTCTTAAGCTCACTTCAAAAAGGACTGCGTACACTGCAGTTATAAATTGGGTCTCAAACATCTTCAATATCCATTAAGCTCACTTCAAAAAGATTGCGTACACTGCTGGTATAAATAGGGTCTCAAACATCTTCAATATCCATTAAGCTCACTTCAAAAAGACTGCGTACACTGCAGTTACAAATAGGGCCTCAAACATCTTCAATATACGTTAAGCTCACTTCAAAAAGACTGCGCACACTGCAGTTATAAATAGGTATTCTAACATCTTCAATCCATTAAGCTCACTTAAGAAAAAGACTGCGTACACTGCAGTTATAATTATGGCCTCGAACATCTTCAATATCCATTAAACTCACTTCACAAAAGACTGCGTACATTGCAGTTATAAATATGGCCCCGAACATCTTCAATCAAATATCCACTTATCCAAACATAGCGAAAACACAGCGAAACATCGCTAGACATCTTCCCGGTACACTCCTCGGGTACACACACTGAAAAAAACACAGCTCACCAGCTTGGTCAAAAACCCAACGCCAACTGCCACGGGATCACACATCAGTCCCGCTCAAAACACTTACGAGAATCGCTGTTCAACACAGCTCACACTATAATACATGCGCGGGCTAGCCGCGAGAGCTAAACACACACAGCTCAAAACAGTTCAGAATAAATTCATCTCGGCACTTGAGATGATCAGCGTTCAACGCACTTTATGACTATGAGAAGATATTTTGAACAAATCAATAGCCAATACGCAAACAAGCGCCATAACCCAAAATCCACTCTGTCCAACAAGCAATTTAAAGATTTACTTCCCTTGCATGAGATCTGTTCTTAACAATGACTATACTAGGACTAGCATCGAGAGGTGGGGGTGAAGTGTTAGAAACATGACTATACTAGGACCAACAGCGAGAGGTGGGAGTGAAAAAGACGTCACTATGCTAGGGCCAGTACCTAGATGTAGGAGTGCAGTATTAGAGACTTGGCTATAACACTTTTTTGTGCAGGTTTTTAAATTGTTGTATTGTGCGGGTATTGTGTTGTTTATTCATACAGGTTGGTAGACAACAGACATAAAACGCGATAAAAACCTGCAATAGTGAGATAAAGAGGAAAATATAAAAAGCAATAAATTCGCTTAGTATAAATTTTATAGCAGTGTGGAGTTGATTTTTAAGTGTACGGGGATTTTGGTTTATGCTGGTTTAGGTGACGACGCATGTTGGGGTGTAGCTGGCGGTTGTAGGTTTTTATGTAGGTATTTTAATTGTTGTGTGTTGTGGTGAGTGGTGCCGGGGTGACATTATTGCCGTGTACTTGTCTTTTTATGTAAAAATAGGACAGGGAATTTCCGTTGTTGGGTGACTGTAATTACATAATCGATACTAGCGGGGCTGCATACTTTTAGACCGTAACATTTGTGACAAAACCAAGAAATTATTGATTTTACGCGCATGCGCAGTACAGCTGTGAAAGACTGTGGTGACGTTATCGGTGTGGACATGTCTTTTTATGTAAAAATAGGACAGGGAATTTCTGGGTTGGGGTGTAGCGGGGAACATGGGAATAAGACAATATAAACATAGCTATTGTCGTTAGATGGTAGGTGGGGTATGGGGTGGCGCGGGGGTATTGATTTTGGCAGGCGGGGGTGATGAGGGGTGAGAGAATAACCAACGTGTTTATATAAGTCAGCCATGTGTTCGTATGTTTCTTTATATAATATACAAAGACATGTAGATAACAGTTATACAATATAGATAACAAATGGGTAAGGGTATATAAATAGAAGTATATATGTATATTTTATTTTCAAACAGCAGTTAAAAAACATTATATGAGTAGGGGCACATATTGGAAGACGGTTATGTTAGATGGAAAGAGGGAAGGTGTGTACAATTTTTTTTTCTTTCAAACAACAGTAACAAAGAGGGACATAATGGAAGCGAGCTATTTTTTTAGATGGAAAAAGGTGAAGTGGTCACGTTATAGGCGTGTAGCTGTCTTTTTATGTAAAAATAGGACAGGGAATTTCCATTGTTTGATGATTACAGCTAAAGGTCTAGCTTATTGTGTTGTTTATTGAGCTCCTTAGTACGGTTGTCCTGCCCCGCGCTTGTTGTTTTAGTGAGAACCGCCAACAAACGTGTGTTTGTCTATTGTGTTGTGTTGTTTTATTCAGCCCCTTAGTACTAGGTGTATTGTGATTCCCGAAACAACCAGGGGTTCTCTTCTCGTATAATTTCCTACCCTGAGAGTTCTGACAATCGATTCGTGTTTTACCCTCACTAGTAAGAAAACTCGGCTCGATGGGCGTCGCGAAACTTCGCGCAGAAAACCATTGCTCGTACACTTTATCTAAGAAAAACATTATACAAACAGGACACATAATAGAAGAGAGCTGTTTTTTTAGATTGGAAGAAGTGTAGTGGTTACGTTATCGTTATGTACCTTTCTGTTTATGTAAAAATAGAACAGGGAATTTCCGTTGTTGGGTGAATGTAATTACATATTGATACAGGGGCTGGGCCATGGGGTAGTTTTTAATATTATTTTTAGTATGTCACGAGTAATAAGTCTACACAGGCCAAAGCACAGCTAGTGGTATATAAGTGACCCACCCCGCCCCCCTCTCACACACACACAGTCGTATTCTCCAGGAAATACCACAAGAGCTGAAGTGTTTTTATTTGGTTCTTATTACAACGACTAATTGTGTTACCGCTAGTTTTGGAACTGGATCGATGGCCCGGGCAAACATCGCGAGTAAACCATGACTCGTTTATAAAATTCCGGTACCATAGAGGGTGACGTCAGGGCTAAAAATAGCTATCTAGAAAAGCGTATTAAAAATATAGCATGCAGAGTTTTCAGTATTGGTAGACGAAAAATCCTAGCTGCAACGGGATTTACCTTTGTAAGACTAACATTTTACCTTTGTAAAACTAACCCTGCTGCTTATTTCTGTTCTCGTCACAAGTTCAAAACACAATCGATCAATAGTAAAAATTTATAAAAGAAAAATTCCTTCGTTCGTGTGTTCGAACCCCCGCGACTTAAGGTTTTACTTTTTTTCACACGGGTGACATCTCGTGATAGGTTTTATATTGTCTCTTAAGCGCTTCAAACATGCGGCGACCACGGAAATGTACTACATTAAATAAATGTAACGAAGTAATTGTTCCAGTTATCAAACGGGTATCTACGTTTTGTCCTGCAATTTTCAAACTTTAATGAAAGCTTTTCTTCCAAGCAACAAAGATGGTCCCAAAATTTTCTCTCAGACCAGCGCAAAGGGTCCAACCTGTAGGTAAATAGATCAGCTGTCAAATACATCTTTGAATATTTTTTCCACTTGTCAAATATTTCTTACCGTTGTCAAAATATTTCTTACCGTTGTCAAAATATTTCTTCCACTTAGCAAAAAAAAATTCTTCCACATGTCAAAATATTTCTTATCGTTGTCAAATATTTCTTACTGGTGTAAAATTATTTCTTCCACTTGACAAAAAAAAATTCTTCCACTTGTCAGATATTTCTTACCGCTGTCAAAATAATTCTTACCGTTGTCAAAATATTTCTTCCACTTGGCAAAACATTTCTTCCACTTGGCTAAAAAATTCTTCCACTTGTCACAATATTTCTTACCATTGGCAAATTTTTCTTACTTGTGTCAAAACATTTCTTCCACTTGGCAAAAAAATTTCTCCCACTTGTCAAAATAATTCTTCCACTTGTCAAATATTTCTTACCGTATTCAAATATTTCTTACCGGTGTCAAAATATTTCTTCCACTTAGCAAAAAAAAATGTCTTTCACTTGTCAAATACTTCTTCCCATTGTCAAAATATTTCCTACCGTTGTGAAAATATTTATTCCACTTTGCAAAAAAAAATTCTTCCACTTGTCAAAATATTTTTTACCGTTGTCAAATATTTCTTCCCGGTGTCAAAATATTTCTTCCACTTGGCAAAAAAACTTCTTCCACTTGCCAAAATATTTCTTACCGTTGTCAAATATTTCTTACCTTTTTAAAAATATTTCTTTCACTTGGGAAAAACATTTCTTTCACTTGTCAAAATAATTCCTCCACTTGACAAATATTTCTTACTGTTGTCAAAATATTTCTTCCACTTGGCAAATATTCCTTCAAATATTTCTTACAGTTGCCAAATATTTATGCAAAATATTTTTGTTAGCTGTCAAATATTTCTTCAAACGGGTTTTCCAGTTGTCAAATATTTCTAACAGTTGTCAAATACTACTAACAGTTGTCAATTATTTCTTAAAATATTTCTGCTACTCACCAAACATTTCTTCAAAGGCGACCATCTTTTATGTGGTGGATATGGTAATGACACCGTAGGCTTCCCTGTCTCAGCCGGTTATACAGGCTTTGAAGGCCAGCACGTGACAACAAATCAACATTTGGCACTTTATCTCTCCACGAAAGGCCGAGGAGGTGGCGCAGACACGGTAAATGGCAGGTATTGAGCATTCTTTCTTGCTTAGCATAGATTGTCCAGGTCTCACTAACACATAGAAGTGTGCTGGTGATGCAGGTGTTATATACCGCAGCTTTGGTCTTCGTTTTGAGTTTGGTGTTTCCCTAAACACGTCATGTGAGGCGGGACCCCAAGATGCAGCAGTAGTGAATGCAGTCAGCGACCCATATCTGTACTGCTTGCATCAGGACCAGCGAAACAGAGCTGGTCAAGACCGCACTCCACCTCCACGTGGTGGTCATGGAAACAGTCTGCAGCAGTGCAGTCTGGCTGAGCGAGTGCGGATCGCAATGGGAAGGAAAATCCGGTCCCTAAAAAATGCCGTGCTGAAGTCGGATGTGTCAATCGAAAGGTGCAGATATCACAGCTTAGGCGTAAACAGACACAACGCAACCACCGTCCTTTTCAGAGCGAACGAAGAAGAAGAAGAAGACTAAAACAACAAGCGCGGGGCAGGACAACCGTACTAAGGAGCTCAATAAACAACAAAATAAGCTAGACCTTTAGCTGTACTCATCAAACAATGGAAATTCCCTGTCACATTTTTACATAAAAAGACAGGTACACGCCGATAACGTGACCACTTCACCTCTTTCCATCTAAAAAAAAATAGCTCTCTTCCATTATGTCCCCCTTTGTTACTGTTGTTTGAAAATAAATAAATAAAAATTGTACACACCCTCCCTCTTTCCATCTAACATAACCGTCTTCCAATATGTGCCCCTTCTCATATAATGTTTTTTTTTACTGCTGTTTGAAAATAAAATATACATATATACTTCTATTTATATAACCTTACCCTTTTGTTATCTATATTGTATAACTGTTATCTACATCTCTTTGAATATTATATAAAGAAACATACGAACACATGGCTGACTTATATAAACACGTTGGTTTTTCTCTCACCCCTCATCATCCCCGCCTGCCAAAATCAATACCCCCGCGCCCTCCCCATACCCCACCTACCATCTAACGACAATAGTTATATTTATATTGTCTTATTCCCGTGTTCCCCGCTAAACCCCAACACAGATATTCCCTGTCCTATTTTTACATAAAAAGACATGTCCACACCGATAACGTCACCACAGTCTTTCACAGCTGTACTGCGCATGCGCGTAAATTCAATAATTTCTTGGTTTTGTCACAAATGTTACGGTTGAAAAGTATGGAGCCCCGCTAGTATCGATTATGTAATAACAGTCACCCAACAACGGAAATTCCGTATCCTATTTTTACATAAAGGACAAGTACACGGCGATAATGTCACCCCGGCACCACTCACCACAACACACAACAATTAAAATACCTACATAAAAACCCACACACGCCAGCTACACCCCAACATGCGTCGTCACCTGAACCAGCATAAACAAACACCCCCGCGCACTTAAAAATCAACACCACAATGCTATAAAATTTATACTAAGCGAATTTATTGCTTTTTATATTTTCCTCTTTATCTCACTATTGTAGGTTTTTGTTGCGTTTTATGTCTGTTGTCTACCAACCTGTATGAATAAACAACACAATACCCGCACAATACAACAATTAAAATACCTACACACAAAAATGGTATAGCCAAGTCTCTAGCACTGTACTCCCACCTCTAGGTGCTGGCCGTAGTATAGTGACGTCTCTTTCACTCCCAATTCTCGCTGCTGGTCCTAGTAAAGTCATGTCTCTAACACTTCACTCCCACTTCTCGATGCTGGTCGTAGTATAGTCATGTCTCTAACACTTCACTCCCACCTCTAGATGTTAGACCTAGTATAGTCAATTCTCTATCACTTCACTCCCACCTCTTCATCCAACACACTACCGGCACAATACAAAAACAATTACATTACCTACACAAAAACGCACATCCGCCAGCTACACCCATGCATCGTCACCCCCACCAGCATAAAAAGGACTCCACTCCAGTAAAGTCAAGTCTCTAACACTTCACTGCCGCCTCTCAATGCTGGCCCGAGTATAGGCAAATCTCTAATACGTCACTCCAACCTCACGGTGCTGGTCCCAGTAAAGTCAGGTCTCTAACACTTCACTCCCATATATAAATATTGTATAAACAACAATTAAAATACCGGCACACAAGACCACCTACACCACACCACAGTGACAGTAAGTTAGTCATTCCAAGAAATCATACTAAGAAAGATAACTCATTAAAGATTTATTACTTTTAACTAAAACCGAAGATAGCTCGGAAAGTGGAAATTTGATATAAAACTAAATTGCTATTTATTAGAGAAACAGGCGATAACCGCAACCTAGAAAAAATACAATAGAAGCAAGGAGAAAAAGGAGAGAAATAGCTTTCGGTAGATGCTGACCAATGACCGAGCTGGTTAATTGGGACACGCACGCTGTTACCAGCAGGTTTTCGCGGGCCTAAGTAGTCACAGATAAGAAGCCGAACGTGCCAGACGCATTTTTCTTACGCTGCAGATTTTGAGGATTTTTGAAATAAACTAAATGATGTTTTCATTTAGCATTTTCACAGTTCTAGTGTTTGATTTGTGCATTATTTCTAACAAGGAGAACAGTAACTAGAATGCCTCAAATATTCTATGATATTAGACATGTCAAGACAGTATGGCTTTTCGCAGATTGAGAAGCAAAATAATGGCTGTAAGTCTTCCTGTAGACAAATATGAAGAGTTGAACAGGCATGCAGAAGCACTAGAAATTTAGTAGGATATGAAATTTTTTTTGATAAAATGAGAAACCGGATTGATTCACTGAAAACTGCAAGCATGCATTTATTCGCACAAATGGTCTTGTAAGGGAAGAAATTACTAGGAGTTGACTCAGAGTGGTTCATATGAAGTCAGACGTCTATGCTGTATTATTAAGAGAAAACGTACAGTGATAGATGAATAAAGTATGCATGCTATTATTCTCTACACATACCTGTATAAAGATACTGTTATTAAAGTTTCACGTTGAGACCGCAGGCAGGTCGTCTCTCATTTACTTTGCCACATATATATGAAAGGAAGAAAGGTATGTCTGCTGGAAACTAATATTAATCTATCAACTGCTCCAAACCTAACCACCTTAGAGGATCAACACAGAACCTGGTAAACTCCCCTAAGTCTGTTAGAAAGAAATCTCCATCTCTAGCGTATAGGCTAGTCAACCAATCTACACTCTCTGATAAAACAGCAAACTCCATCACATTCCACGGCCACATAATACTCTATGTAGTACCGTGCCCAGTCCTAGGATTGAATAAGGAAAACACGGGGCGGTCACATGTTACTCTATATGGTGCCCGTGCCAGTCCTCTATAAGGAGCAGAAAAACGGATTAAGCAGTGACTAAAGATGTACCAATTAACGGAGAGTGTCCAACAACTCAATGTAGAGCAACAACACCAACCACAGAATCAGCCTGCACATGCACAACCACTGCAGCCCCAAGTTCAACAGAATATGGAAGGATCCGCAATGATAGCGCTACAGCGCATTACTGACACCCTGCAGAATGTAGACCATCACGCAAAATTTACCCAAATCCGATCCATCATCCAACCGTTTAATAATGACAAGAAAAAAATTCAGAAGATGGTTGGCCGACATCGACATATTTGCGTCAATAGCGGAAGCAGCTACTGATGCGGATAGAAAGAGAATTGCTTTTTTGAGCTCCGATTTATTACTGACCGATTTTTTAATACGGAGGTCCCAGCTTTACCCCACGGAAACTTATGCGTCTCTTAAGAAGGAGCTGATCCAGCGATACGGCGAAATTGTAGACGACATGCATGCCTGGTCAGTACTTCGCTGGATGAAACAAGAAAGAGATGAATCCGTTCAGTGTTTTGGGGACAGACTCCTCAACATGGCAGAGGAAGCGTTTTGTGGCGAGATGACAGCCACACCTGAAGTGGAAAGACAGTTGTTGGGGATATTTGTTGATGGCCTTACGGCAGACCACTTAAGATTACACCTATATAGAAAAGACACGAAAACTATTGCTGAAACCATCCAAGCAGCATTCACGGAAGAAAATGTTGGCAGAAGATTCCACCAAAGAATAGGCAGAAAGCCCCGAATGGAACATAGAGACAATACTGAGCATGAACCCACGGAGGTTGACCATGCAAGGAGGCAATGGACTCGCCCACGACTCCATGATGATAGCCCTGCAACTACAGACCCCCCACACAGAGGCCAAATGACGTTAATAATATCAATCCAAATGGATGCTTTACATGCGGTAGGTTCGGACATGGTTACAAGTCCTGCAGAGCAAATTACAATAATGCACCATTCAGAAGAGAGGGTGGTTACCAACCACAACAACCCGCACCACCCTGACGCGATTACACCAGACACCAGTACACCAGATGCACACCTCAGCCCCTCATGCGTCAGGGAAACGGACGCACCACTCGCTAAGCAGGACCGTTAATGAGGGCAATCAACGTAGAAAATGGTCTAAAACAAAAGAAACAACACAGAACAGAGTACAACAAGTGGGCCCATCCAAAAAAAATACATCATGAAGAAATGGTGAACGCTGGAACCAAAATACATCCAGACCCCAGTTCCTGCATCATGTCTATTCAGGGTCAGCAGTATATAGCACTGGTGGATATAGGAGCATCCATCAGCCTTATCAGGTACCAGCTATTCAAGAAAATTCTACATTTAGTAAGATTCCAACCGTCCAAAACACATTTAGCTTCAGTTACAGGACAAAGGTAGAAATCTATTGGAACTGCATGGGTGGAATTTTCCCTAGGTGAAACAACGTTTTAGCACCCATTTATTATCAAAAAAGGAATGTCCAGAAATCATATTTTGCGGAGGGATTTTTTCAATAAGCATCAAGTAAGAATATACTATGACCTGCAGAAAATCAGAGTGAAAAATGACTACATTGATCTCCAGGACGATATTCACATAGCTTCCCTGGTGAGACTCACAGCTCCTATAACGATAGCCCCGAACTCACTAATTATAGCAAAGGGTAGAGTAAAAACTTCCGTGTATATCACACCAGGGCAGACGATTCAAGTACAGCCCCTAGCAGATGAATGCATCATAGACGATCCAATGTTATTAATCACAGAGGGAATCGCTGAAGTTTCTAAGTTTAGAGATTTTCCCATTATGATATTGAATACGTCAGAAAAACTACTACTATAAATAGGGGTACAATTGTGGCACACGTAGATATGTCATCTTTAAGACAGTCTCCAGCTGATAGAGATTGTTCACAGTTTGCCTCACCCGCTCCCCCCAGACCTATCGCACGAAATTACAGTACAACTAACCCAGAGATACAAAAAAAAGAAAGGTTACCGCTACGGTAAAGAGAATAATCGGACCAACAACCCATACAGATGTAAGGAAAATCGCCGCAGCACGAGAAATGCCGGTCACAGTTATTCTGCACCACAGTCTGCCCCACTCAGACGTCCGATGATACAGAAACGAAATCATCCATACTTAAGAAAGAAAGAAAGAAAGAGTGATGCCACTGTGTGATCATGACTACAATCACTCATTTTTACGCCCCAATACACCAAGAGAGAAGATGAAGGGCTGTATGTCCGAGAGAGACAGAGAAACAGAAATTGTCCTGCAAAGAGGATATCCTAAGCTACAGGATGGAGATACATGCCCCATGGAGTATCAATATAATGCAGAAAAATTTGGATATGATGCAGTCCCAAAGCCAATTGAATATCCTGAGGAACAGGAAGAATTCTTGTACGACTCCACCACAGGAGGGTACTATAGCAACAAAGTTAGAAACAGTAAGAATGTAAAATTTTCGCCCACAGAAAGAAGACAGACAGCCCTATAGCACAAAAGAAAGGGATACAGTAAAGCACGCGGATAGGCGCAGTTACAAGAGCAATAACCAGAAGAAATGGCACAATAACGACCACCACAGTAATAATATAAGAAATGTATACACAGTGAATGCAGAGACCCATGAAAATGCACACAGCAGATGGCAGAGGAGACAGTACCAAGCACAGCCAACATATCCTTCATATCCCAACAGAGAACAGCCCGACAACCCGAAAAGAAATGCGCCAAAGAATACCAAATACCAGGAGCAGAAATTTTCACAAGATATAAGAAAAATTCCCCAGTATTACGGGAAAGACACAGAGAAATCAAGACATAGTTTGTGATATACCTATTTTTATTTACTTGTGACGATATGATAAATTACTCATTAATGATAACTGGTCTTTCACTTGTATTCTATACAAAACAATCTACGCACATCTATTTTCGTTCTTGTTTTAGTGCATTTGGTACCAACATTAAAAATGTAATCGTAAAATTTGTTGTTACCAATACTTGTGTTTGTTTTAAATCAAATAATAAACTAAAGGAGACTCCATAATACCACAATATGTTAGCAATGTCTTGATATGATAAGATTGTAAGCCTCATGTACAATCATACAAGAGCCGCTTCTTAGGACGTGAGCGGTGAACAGTAATTTTAATCTTTCATTGTCACATCAGTGACCGGCGGACAAAACTTGACGTTAAAATTAACACCATGTACCATGTTCTCACAGAAGGTCGGATGTAATAAATCTTAGACGGTTGTGTCTCTCGCCTTGATGGTACATTATGATATGTTATTTCCTGTTCATCATTTGCCGTTAGGTTCCGACTTACAGAGTTGTCATCATGCTCGCTTGGATACATCTTCATAATATTCATCAAACAGTTATCTATCTTTAGACATACGCAGACAGACAATTAGTTAGACATAAAACAAATATACAGTCAGACTGCTAGTGTGACAGATAGGCAGGCATTCAGACAGATAGGCAGGCATTCAGACAGATAGACAGGCATTCAGACAGATAGACAGACAATCAGACAGACAGACGGACAGTCAGATAGACAGACTGACAGTAAGGTTGGATACAAATGTAGTACAAAAAAATAAGCTAGTTAATTTACTCACAGGAATTAATGAAGGAATTTTCAAATGGAAATAGTAGACATGCAAATAAACAATATAAAAATTTTTAAATCAATTTTGATTGCCATTTAATTTATTTGGTTGGTGCTAGTCAAATATTTTAGCAATAGAAGTTATTTTGAAAACATAAATCATTTATTTCAATAATTTTTAAATAAAGCATGTGTTTAAATTGTGTGCATTTGATTTAAAACAATAAAACTTTTAAGAGAAAGAAAATCCTTCGATCTTTGCTCCTTATATGTTTCTGTATCTTTTAATGAACTATCATAACATACTTCGACCTAAAAAAATATATGGCTGGCTTAAAAGTCATGAACGTGCTAAAAAAAACATAACACACACATGTGACCGCTTGGCATACACTACAATTAATACGTGTTAAAAACCACATAATGAGAAATAACAACGTTAAAAGCAGTTAAGACATTTGTGCACAAAATACAGTGTCATGACAACTTCACGGCTTCGGGAAAGCTGTCCCAGAACAACAAAATAGTAAGTGCATGTTTATTGAATTGAAAAATTTGAGAGAAGTTGCCAGTCATGGTTTTTTCCGTTGCTAAAGTCGAAATAACAGAAAGTCGTGTGCAAAAAAGTCGAAAAGCTGAGAAGAGCGTGTGCAAATGTTGATGTTTGGTGCCGAGTGAAAAATAAAGCATCGTGTGAAAATTGGCGGGAAAAAAGAGTGGGCTGTATATAAAGAAGAGACGTGGGCGATTGACAGGATCCAGGGCTTGTACAGATTTTAGGAGTCTTTAGGCGAGAGAATTTTTACAGAACTTCGTCTTTGAGACTATCAAGACAAGTTGTATTTTTTTAACTTGACAAGTTTGTCAAGTTAGACCAGTATATTTTAAGTAGACAAGTTTGTGTTTTACTCTATTAGATAGATTATTTCTGTGGATTTCCATTTTCATTTTGTTTTGGATATTCACTACTTTGGGTAAGAAAGAAATAAGTGCTTCATTATTGTGTCAATAACATTGCTGTTCCAATCACGTTAATAAACTATATTTTATTTTTTCTACATTGCTGAGTTTTCGATGGAATATTACAGTTGGATACTTTGACATAACCACTATACAAGACATTGCTTTTCACTAACCATAAAAAAGGGTACGAACGAACTCTGGGAAGGAAGAATAAAACAAGGTCAACAATTACCAACTCAGGCGCACAGACCTGTAACGACTTGAAACAAGAAACGTACAAGAGTTAGCGCTCTTCAAAATATTTACCTGCGGTCAACCATTAACAGAAACTGACCCAGTCAGCTGACAGACACACACACATTCTTTCATTGATGCCGTAAACACAGCTACGGCTACACAATACTATTTGATGCCGCGACCTGCGCCCAAATAGCTGCACGGTCACACACACAATCGAAGTTAAATTAAGTGACAACATTTTGTTATTGTACCCCCACGGGACGATATCTAAGACAGAATAAAGGGACAACAATTCTGTGAACAACATTTCTAACGGCTATTTCAATCTGTTCTTCTATATGGATCTGTTAATGCGCAGAATCTTGTATTCTTTCCCAGGTTCTTATGTGTGTTAGTACAAGGGGCTTGACATAAGTCTTGGTCCTGACCATGAAGGACCATGAAGGAGTCACAGGAGGAAGATGAAACTTGGCACATTTAAAGTTCATCATATTTGCACTGAATGTGTGAAGTACGTTTTTGTTTCTTTAATGGATTTTCCCGCTACGGTGCACGGCGCAATGTACCCTATTGACCGGATCTGCTGCTCCAAAGATTTGACAAAACAATGGAAAAGAAGGAGGCCACAGCTGTGATAAAATTTCTGATGTTTCAGGGAAAAACACCTACAGAAATACACAGGGAGATGGAACCAGTGTTTCGTGATTCTTGTCCTTCATATACTTCGGTAAAAAGCTGGTGTCAACAGTTTAAGTGCGGCCGCTCAAATGTTGCTGATCTGCCAAGATCTGGTAGACCAGCCTCAGAGCGCAACGATGAAAATGCAACAAGAGTGAAGAAAATCATTGACCAGGATAGAAAAATGACAATTGTGGAGATAGCTTGTAGGATAAAACTGAATGAAAGAACAGTTTATAGAATTTTATATAACAGGAAAGTTGTGACCAGGAAACGATGGATAACGCGCACTAGAAATCTTCCTTTTTTGCAAGACAACGCGCCCTCTTACAAAGCACGATTTGAATATTGAAATTCATCCACACCTACCAAATTCACCAGATTTGGCCCCATCAGACTTTTTTCTATTCCCAAATCTTAAAAAACAGCTAAAAGGAAATCATTTTGACAGCGATGAAGAAGTTATACTGGCATGTGATAACTGGTTTAGTTAGAAAAATAGGGTGTTTAACTCCCAAGGTCTTTTCAAGGTCAAACCGAGATGGCAGAAGTGTGTCAATTCAGACGGTGGCTATATTGAAAAGGAATAAACACTATACAAAATTTCAGCTCTCTGTGACATGTCCTTCATGGTCAGGCCCAAGACTTATGTCAAGCCCCTTGTATATACCAATTCAGTTGGTGTGTAAAAGTAAATCTCAATGTACAATTATATAGACATGAATCCTGAAATTCGTTTGAACTCACTTAATAAATGTGTATATAATGTCTTGTCTTTGGCCCTTGACTACATGAGCGTAAAGAAATATAAAGTGACCGCCGTTAAAATGATATGTAAGAGTAAGTAGAAAAAAAATTATGGAACAATGGTTATCAATAAACCTTCTACATACAAAATGTACACTAAATGTAAACTCTTTATTTATAAACTGTGTAAACATATAATAATAATAATTTATTTAAAACTCAAGAAGGCACAATAACTTAAACAATTACACAAGTCAGAATTATTAAAAACTCAGTTACATATGTCAGAATTATTAAAAACTCAGTTATACATGTCAGAATTATTGAAAACTCAGTTACACATGGCAGAATTATTAAAAACTCAGTTACACATGTCAGAATTATTAAAAACTCAGTTACATATGTCAGAATTATTAAAACTCAGTTACACGTGTCAGAATTATTAAAAACTCAGTTACATATGTCATAATTATTAAAAACTCAGTTACATATGTCAGAATTATTAAACACTCAGTTACATATATCAGAATTATTAAAAACTCAGTTACATATGTCAGAATTATTGAAAACTTAGTTACAAATGTCATGTACCGTTTATAGAATGAATGTCAGTACTCATGCTCCGGCGGGGGCTAGAGGTATTTATGTAAGTTGTAAGTTGAAGTGAGTGAATGTTAAGTTTGACTGTGGGCATGAATGTATTAGTAGTTGTAAGTTGTGAGTTGAAGTGAGTGAATGTTAAGTTTGACTGTGGACAAGAATAAATTAGTAGCAGTAAGTTGTAAGTTGTGAGTTGAAGTAAGTGAATGTTAAGTTTGACTGTGGGCATGAATGTATTAGTAGCAGTAAGTTGTGAGCTGAAGTGAGTGAATGTTATGTTTGACTGTGGACATGAATAAATTAGTAGCAGTAAGTTGTAAGTTGAAGTGAGTGAATGTTAAGTTTGACTGTGGGCATGAATGTATTAGTAGCAGTAAGTTGTGAGTTGAAGTCAGTGAATGTTATGTTTGACTGTGGACATGAAAAAATTAGTAGCAGTAAGTTGTAAGTTGTGAGTTGAAGTGAGTGAATGTTAAGTTTGACTGTGAGCATGAATGTATTAGTAGCAGTAAGTTGTGAGTTGAAGTGAGTGAATGTTAAGTTTGACTGTGGGCATGAATGTATTAGTAGCAGTAAGTTGTGAGTTGAAGTGAGTGAATGTTAAGCTTGACTGTGGGCATGAATGTATTAGTAGCAGTAAGTTGTGAGTTGAAGTGAGTGAATGTTAAGTTTGACTGTGGGCTTGAATGAATTAGTAGCAGTAAGTTGTGAGTTGAAGTGAGTGAATGTTAAGTTTGACTGTGGGCATGAATGTATTAGTAGCAGTAAGTTGTGAGTTGAAGTGAGTGAATGTTAAGTTTGACTGTGGGCTTAAATGAATTAGTAGCAGTAAGTTGTGAGTTGAAGTGAGTGAATGTTAAGTTTGACTGTGGACATAAATGAATTAGCAGCAGTAAGTTGTGAGTTGAAGTGAGTGAATGTTAAGTTTGACTGTGGGCATGAATGTATTAGTAGCAATAAGTTGTGAGTTGAAGTGAGTGAAGGTTAAGTTTGACTGTGGGCATGAATATATTAGTAGCAGTAAGTTGTGAGTTGAAGTGAGTGAATGTTAAGTTTGACTGTGGGCATGAATGTATTAGTAGCAGTAAGTTGTGAGTTGAAGTGAGTGAATGTTATGTTTGACTGTGGACATGAAAAAATTAGTAGCAGTAAGTTGTAAGTTGTGAGTTGAAGTGAGTGAATGTTAAGTTTGACTGTGGGCTTAAATGAATTAGTAGCAGTAAGTTGTGAGTTGAAGTGAGTGAATGTTAAGTTTGACTGTGGGCATGAATGTATTAGTAGCAATAAGTTGTGAGTTGAAGTGAGTGAAGGTTAAGTTTGACTGTGGGCATGAATATATTAGTAGCAGTAAGTTGTGAGTTGAAGTGAGTGAATGTTAAGTTTGACTGTGGGCATGAATGTATTAGTAGCAGTAAGTTGTGAGTTGAAGTGAGTGAATGTTAAGTTTGACTGTGGGCATGAATGTATTAGTAGCAGTAAGTTGTGAGTTGAAGTGAGTGAATGTTAAGTTTGACTGTGGGCATGAATGTATTAGTAGCAGTAAGTTGTGAGTTGAAGTGAGTGAATGTTAAGTTTGACTGTGGGCTTGAATGAATTAGTAGCAGTAAGTTGTGAGTTGAAGTGAGTGAATGTTAAGTTTGACTGTGGGCATGAATGTATTAGTAGCAGTAAGTTGTGAGTTGAAGTGAGTGAATGTTAAGTGTGACGGTGGGCTTGAATGAATTAGTAGCAGTAAGTTGTGAGTTGAAGTGAGTGAATGTTAAGTTTGACTGTGGGCATGAACGAACGAACGAACGAACGAACTTTATTTTCAAGGGGTTGAGAATTGGGCACGCAGGCACGTCTAAGCCCAATGGGCTGATCACCCGTTGGCTTGTCACACCGATTACGGAAACAACGGCATATGGATCTATTTGTTGTTGCCCTAAAGACGCCGCTAGGCGTGATGGGAAACTACAACAGAGAAAATCAATCTGCTGTTGCCCTTAACACGCCACAAGGCGTGATGGCCTCTGACTGCTTGGTCGGTCTTTGGCTAAGGACGGAAGAAGAAGAAGAAGAAGGCACGTCTAACATTCTGCCCTTCCTTTCGCTCACCTTTCATACTGAATCCTTTCAATAGCACATGTATGTTTAGCATTATTTAAGCATACAACATTATCGAGGTAAAATAATAACATACATTTGTAACATACAGACATAATCAAATTAAGGGGGGGGGGGGGGGAATTATTAATTAAAATACATTAACAAAAATTAATACCTTAAAAAAAAAAAAAATTAAAAAAAAATAAACAATAAAAACAACATAAAACTAACAAACACAATCTAAACCATTCATACAGTAAATAAGACATAATTAGCAGTAAAACGTGAATGAGTGAAGATAATGGTGGCATATAATAAGAACTCGTGACATTTTGGAAATCTGCTGAATTAGCTGGGACTTCATGTGTTGTCGGCGCATGAATGTATTAGTAGCAGTAAGTTGTGGGTTGAAGTGAGTGAACGTTAAGTTTGACGGTTGGCATGAATGTATTAGTAGCAGTAAGTTGTGAGTTGAAGTGAGTGAATGTTAAGTTTGACTGTGGGCATGAATGAATTAGTAGCAGTAAGCACTAATGTTGAGTTCACGGGCATGACCGAGTTGTTGTGAACGAAGTGGTGGTGAAGACTGGTCAGCTGTGAAAAGTGTCATGTGTGGTAAGGGACTAGAGAGAGAGATTGGAGCGAGAAGACGAATTGAATGAAGGAAGGTAGACAGTAGAAAGTATACTATTCAAAAAAAGAAACGCAGAATTATTGCAGTGGACACCAAATTTCAAACTTGTATCAAAATTTTATTTAACGGAATTAATGTTTCAATCTTGGCATGAAGAAACTTTCAGACTTTACCAATGAAATGATGTTATTAAATTTGGTTTGGACTTTTATTCTTTGCTACTGATGCCTCCGTTTCAGTAAGGTGTATTGCCTCCTCTGGCCTCGATCAGAGAATGACATCTCCTTGACATGGATCCGATTAGCCATTGGATCTGTTGTTGTGGGATGGCTGCCCACTCTTTCCGCAGTGTAAGAGACAACTGTCGGAGACTGGCTGGAGCCACGTCTCGCTGGCGGAGTCGTCTGTCGAGTTCATCCCATAAGTGTTCTATGAGGTTCATGTCTGATGACATGGCTGGCCACGGAATGGTCTGGACGTCGTTGTCAGCGAGGAACTGGGTGGTGAGTTGTGCCACATGAGATCGAGCGTTATCCTGCTGAAAAATCGACCCTCGTGCAGCCAGAAGTGGAAGGACGTAAGGACGAAGAGTTTCAGCGACGTATCGTTGGGCATTCAGACGTCCTTCAATTTGCACGAGGTCACTTCTTCCCATGAAGTTGATCTCCCTCCACATCAGTTCACCTCCATCACCATGTGGAGAAGCCTCATTAACGGTGTTCTGGGCGTAGCGCTCATGGACTCTGCGGTAAACTCTTCTCCGTCTATCGTGTCGCTGGAGCACAAAAAATGATTCATCACTAAACCAAACCCGTCTGCAGTCATTCCCGACGGTCCATTGACGATGCTGGTTCGCCTACTGCAGTCGGTTCTGGCGATGCCGGTCCATAAGAACAGGCCCTCTGTAGGGTCTTCTAGCCCTAGGACCAGAGTCGTGCAGCCGGTTCCTGACCGTTTGATATGAAATTCGACGAGCTGCTGACATTGACTGGAATGTGGAGGACGCAGATGTAAGTCGATTCATGAGGGTCTCTCATACTTCTCAGGGCAGAAGGCAGTGAGAAAAGCTGTCTTACTACTTTACAAGGAGCTATTGTTGAGAGCTTTGGCTCACTTCAGGTTAGTAACGGTAAAGCGACTCAACAAATTCTGCAACTCGCAGATAATACCTATCTTTCTCGAAAGATAGAAGCTTCTGAGATCCGTTATGATTCAGTAGAACCTCAGAATGCGATTGATGACTCTATGCTTCAGGCAGCAGAGTTATCTCACTCTAATCGCATTATTCCAGTGGTCTCAAACCCACTGATGGACAGCTAAGTAGTCGCCACACCCGTGACACGAAAACCCATTAGGAATCGTAAACACCCCGAGTCCAGCAATGATTTCACTGTACGTAACAGGCGGATTACCTATGCAGTGGTCAGTGAGCGCAGGCGGCGCCTAAACTAAAAAAAATTACGGATTTTTATCCGGATGATAAACAGGCAGAGCGAACTGTGGAAGCAAGGTCAGGTTCACACGGACAGGAATTACGTCAGTGCCGAGTGGCCTCGCAAAATCTCATTCGCCGAACATCTATTAGACAGAGGGAAGGAAAGAAATGAACTCATAGCCATACGGATGGACAGACAGAAGTTGGATACGCATTTTGCTCATGAGTATAGGATGTTCCAAGGACCTATAACGGACGTCTATGGAAAAGATAAATTACTGTCATTTAGTCCGTGCTGCATGAACTTTAAAAGGGGGGCAAACTTGTCACAGTGACTGATAATTTATTTTACCACCACGTCCCAATTTATTACTCTTTTTAATGTTCTGGTTTCCTCGACATTTGTATTTTCTTTTTTTAGGATTCTACCTACGTGGCCCTTTTTTCTCCCTTCTCAGACCCACCCCGCGGCTTGTTTACGTTCTGGCCTTCAGTAGAAATTCCCACTGGCCAGCAAATGGTCAGCTAATGATAACGTTACATCAGCGCACCTGGTGTTCGTTTGACCAGAGAAACATTTCTGTTACGCTTAAAGTGTTTGAACGAGCGAAAGGGTTTCTGTGAAAGAAACGGCTTGTCTGTGGAAGGTAACTTCTGCGGTCAGCGTAACGAGTTTGATCTTCGATTTAGGGGAGATAAAACCCGCAGTTGGTCTTTGTGGTTTTGCCCCTTAGACGAAACAGTTAGAGATCATAATATTATGTAGTACGTCTATCGAGGAAACTTTTCGCTGCTGTCTTCTGATGTGTCCCTCTAGAATAACATTGGTCTTACCTACGATTACGCTATACAACGAAGATCTGTAGAAACAAGCCATGCCAGATGTTCTGGGGTAGCGTCATTTGTATACTATATAATTAGGTAGATCTAATCAGTCAGACACACTCGTAAAATATTTCCTGCCCGAGAGGACCAATGTGGTAAAGTGGGATATTATAAATATTTATAGGGGACTTAGTGTACTGACTGAGATCAGCTGTGAAGGTATCTGTATCTAATAAGGGTAGTGTATTACAGATGACCTTACTTGCTACCACATATTTATACCTCAGTCAGAATTATTCTGGAATATTGTGATGACTACGTTGAATGTCTAGGGTATGTATATAATGAAGTGTAAGTCACAACAACAACAGACAGATAAACAATTTAATTTATTCCACCACACTTGACAACACTGTGACACTCACACACATGTACATGCTATAAGACTATCTTAAATGAGTCACAGGTAAATTTTCAAATATCAATATGTATTAAGTACTTTTCATTAATATATATGTATGAGTATCTAGAACCTGTTGCACTCTCTCTTTCTGAGTTTTCGTTAAATGTGTACTGATTTTCACCTGTGCCGCTGTCTCACAGGGGTGTAATGGATATTCAAATGATGAAAGTGGTTCCTTTTTCATCTCAATGGACAAGGTCAACAAGTGTGTCTCTTCCTGATGTTCTCTTTCCAAATATTTCTTCAGGAGATTCACATGATAGATTTTTTCTTTCCCCTTCTTATCTATCTTATAATTTGTTCTAGACACCTTTTCTAGAACTGTATATGGACCTTGCCATCCAATTTGTAACTTATTCTGACTACCGGGGAGAAGAAGCAGTACCTTCTCTCCCACGGCAAAATCTCTGTCTTTCGCTTTCCTGTTATAATAGGCAGCATGTTTCGTCCTGGCTTGTTTCATATTTTCATTGGCAAGTTTCCAGCCAGTTTTTAAACGAGTGGTCAGCTCATTCACATATTGGTATGAGGATGTAATATTTTCCTCTGCCTTTTTCATCAGTCCACGTTCTTAACAGCGCTACATATGGACCTTTAATTTTGTGGACCTATTTGTCCATGCACCGGTATGGTCTCTTCCACTCGAAGCTCTATAGTGATGATTTTTCTTCCCAGAATTATCATGCACAAAACGACCGCTACCAATTTTTCTCTTGGGGCTGTCTCCCCATTTAAAATTCTTGATGAGAGATTTCCTCTCTACATCCTCTTCCTCCAGTTTGTTTAAGTCCGATTGAGGGATTTTCGGCTTATCCTGGGGTAAGACATCTTTTTGCACTCTCCGCATAGTGGCCATTGTAAAACAGTTAAGTGAAGCTTGTCCGTGAAAAGGGGCTTCCCATTCCCTTTGGTCCACTTTATCAAATTTATTTCTCTTCTTATTTTCAGGCCTACGTTTGCCCCATGGCGTGTCCAGGTCCTGATCAATGTTCCCACTTGTGGGTGTTCCCTCATGTGCTATGCTACACCTTTCTACAAAATTCTCAATGTCCCATCTTGCCTTGGGCCAATAATAATTGTGAGCCACCTTTTGGATGATGGTACCTATTTTTTCATGGTCCCCATCTGGTTTCACATGTAGGCTCCTTATTAATTCTGCCCTATATCTTTTAGGAAGTACCAGCTGTCCCTGACCTTTGGATCTAGCTCCAGTCTTCCTATACATCAACTTGTTTTTCATGTAAAAATCTCCCTTGCCTGGAGTTGTATGACAAGTTGACAATTTCCTGAAACAAGGCTTGAGGGTCTTATCCCCAGCCTGTGCCTTCCTCATCTCTTCTGGAGTGGTATCTAACATAATATCCTCCTCCTGTCTTGAGGTCGACCTGACCTGAAGGGTGGCCATAACAATAGGGTTCCTTCTGCAACGGTCAGTGTCATGATTGTTCATTTTACAATTTTTACACCACCTTTTCCCTTGGTTGAAAGATTTTCTTTCATCATATTTCATTTCATCGAATTGTGGGGTTTTATTTTTATTGTCATACCGTGGCCTATCAAATTGGTGCTTACCTTTGTTTTGATCCCTAGGATCAAATTTATTAAAGTTCTGTGGTGCCCTAAAATTATCCACTTGTTTCTTTTTATTACCTGTTACCTCTGCTTGAGCTGCTTGATACCTTTCAGCAACATTTAGCAACTCACCCAGCCTCTCTGCACCTTGTTCCATGAGAATCTTTCTCAGGTCTGGAGCCATGGACTCTCTTAATTGCTCTATAAGGACCATTTCCTTAAGATCTTGGGTTTTCCCCAGAGAAGTCCATTTCTCCAAGTATGTCTCTATCCGTGCAGAGAACTGGTGATAGGTTTCACCTGACAGTAGTTTAGCATTCCTAAATTTTTTCCTATAAAATTCTGCGTTCTTTTCATATCTTAACAAAAGAGCCTGCTTTAGCATGTCATAATTTTCCTGATCACCTCTGCTCGTTTTGGCAAAAACTTCATAAGCTGCCCCACGAAGACCTTGAGATAACTTTAAGCTCCACCTTTCTCTCTCTAACCCATATGTGGTAGCTAATAGTTCATATCTATTTAGATAGCTCTCAATATCATCGTCTTTCTCAACAAAATGATCTAAATGAAAGTTCATAGCTGAGGTTGAGGCTCCCTGGCTAGCGGTGGCATCAGAGGTAAAGGGACTGGCACCATTTTCAGGAGCATGGCCTTGAAACTCAAACTCCCTTAGTCGTAACTCATGTTCCCTTTGTAATCTCTTCTCCTCCTTTTCTGCTTCCCTCTCTGCAGTCAATCTTCTTTCCTCGGCTTCCCTCTCTGCAGCTAATCTCTTGTCTTCCCTTTCTGCAGCTAATTTCTTCTCTTCTGCCTCCAATGCTTTAGCCTCTTTGTCAGCCTCAATCTGCAACCTCTTAGCCTCAGCCTCAATCTGCAACCTCTTAGCCTCAGCCTCAATCTGCAACCTCTTAGCCTCAGCCTCAAATTGCAGCCTCTTAGTCTCAGCCTCTAACTTTCTTTTGGCCTCTTTTTCTAATCTTCTTTCTTCCCGTTCAATATATTTGTCACATTCAGCAGTGACATAAGAAATCATAATTTGCCCGTCCATTCCTAACTCTTTCGCAGTCTGTACAGCAGCAGATCGAAATTTTGCCAAGTCGGCCATTGTCTAACATGTAAATGTAACAATTCAATCTATCAATAATTATCTAAGGACACTACAGGCACTGAGAGCTCAACGTTATTTATTTTCACCCAAGGATACTTTTTAATTTCTATTATTCCCATAAACATCATCATAAACATCATCATAAACATCATCATAAACAACATCATCATCAGTAACCTTGAGTTCCCCAAGGAGTATAGGCTACCAACACATGTGTACCACGTCCTACTCAAGATCTCTCTATGTCTTCTTCATCCCTGTTATTTCTGTCAGCAGAAAATATCACGTGACATGACGTTCAACGACAGTGTACAGAAATTCAAAAGGTATATACATATATAGGTGAGATTGTCTTTCGACCATTACTTTCCTGGGTCCACTCGGTGCTCCCTCCACCCCCCCCCCCTCGATTTATTCGGGCAGTAGTTACGCCTCTGAGTCTAGATTCAGAGATACATGCAGTGCCTGTGAAGTCTTCTTTCTTTATACATCACTATAACCTAGTATATAGTAACGGCTATGAAAATGTGACCCATGGGAGTAAATCCTTCTTTATACATCACGATCTAGTAATATGCAGTAACAGCAATGATAATATAACCAATGGGAGTAAGTCCAGATATTTTGACTTTGTGCTACTTGATAGTCCTGGCCTAGTAAGCTCTGTCTAGAGCTCCCCATATCGTCATTGGATTCTTGTTACTAATCTTTCTAATGATGATATCCCAAAACCTGCCTTGGAACTAGCACCATCTACCTTTAATGCAAATATAACTACAGATAATCCAGATGGTTACTCATGTCATCCCACGAATCTCAGATATGAAACCACACAACCCACCGACCCATCACCCCGCACAAACATCCGTTGAAGATCTCCATCAAGAAGAATATCAAGGGTACCAACAACGCCGTCGTGCATGACCTCAGCCATAGCAACCATCGACACACGCCTCACAACACACATCACATCATCATTGGGAACTCACTGCTAAAAGGTATTCACAGTGACAGAATGTCAACAACGCCAGAGGACATAGTCACAGTAATACCACTACCAGGAGCTGAAATAGTGAGAACAACCAATGAAATAAGCCATCTCAACACAAATAATTCACAACACAAAACATCTCAGTTCTACAGTACACGTAGGGATAAATGATAGCACAAATGGATACACTATCAATCCACTAAACATCTCCAGAAAATAGTGACCATGTAAAACCAATATTCTCAAGCACCTCTATATCTTTTTCCACCCAGCAATGGTAAAGAACGCCAAACTGTAGATATATAATACAAGGTGCTATATAATTTCTGCCCTAAACATCATATTTCGTTAATTAACAACACACTTTTTTATCATTGTCAGGTGCGCCAAAAACGATGCTATACATAGATGACGTCCAAATATATAAATTGAAAAATAATATGGTATATGAAATCAGTTTTACAAGTAAACGGTACACATGAGACAAGGGACGTTTCGGGTTTTACCCTTTGTCAGCCACAGTTACGAACAGGTGACAAGGACAAGAACTACATATATGTACTATAAAGGTCTATGATAATGAGGAAAACGTCAAATGAGCGATACAAGCAGATGAAACCACGGTGATGGGCGAAACGATAACAATAATAATGTAATAAAATCGTGAAACCAGAAAGACATGTCGAAACAAGAAAGTAAATAATCAACGAAACGAAGACAGAAATGAACAACAATATTAAAATGCGTAAAAAAATCACTTAGCTGGATCGAGGAAAAGAACATTCAAAATGGCTGAAAAAATAAGGCGTCATGCGGAAGTGACGTAAGAGCTAGTGACGGCTAAGAAAAGATAATTGATGAAACGAAACGAACCAAAGCAAAAACAAGGATAGATAGGAAAATAACGACAGAAGCCACCAAAATTATGCAAAATGATGCTGGGACATTCATCCCAGCAGGAGCTAAAAACGCCCATTTGAAAAATGAGACGATTCTCCAACGAAAAGCGAGTTCGGTCGTCACCGATACATGAACGGAGGGCAGTGACATGAATATCAGAGTTATCTGAATGGTCAGGGCTGTTGGAGTGAAGAGCCACCGGTAAATGTTTGCCGTGATGGATGTCATTCAAGTGCTCCCGAAACCTGTCTGCCAAACGTCTGCCAGTTTCACCAATATAGATCATGCCACACCTCTCACAGATGATAGCATAAATCAGGTTTCTGGATTCGCACGTGAAAGACTCCCCAATAGCAAATTTACCGTTGCCGTTTGGAAAGGAGACTGACTGCGTTTGGAGTACAAAAGGACAGGTCTTACATATGCGGCGTTGGCACTGTTTAGTACCAAAGTGAGAAGGACTAGTTTGTCTCAAGCGACTATGCACAAGAATATCCCTAAATTTCTTATCCTTAAGATATGCCAACAAAGGGGTATCACGAAACAACTCTCTGGTATCAGGATCGGATTGGAGAATAGGCAGATGACGAAACATAACTTTTTTCACCGCCAAACAGTGAAGGTGGAAAGTTAAGACAAGTTTGAGTCTGTCAGATGTAGTAGTAGGTTTAGCAGTAAGTGCAACCTGACGAGTGACGGGACTAATGCGATTAAGGGCATCAGATAAGACTCTTTCAGGATAGTGACGTCGGCGAAAAAACTCGAGCATTTCTTGAGCTTGTTCACGGAAATCATCTTTATCGTGACATATCCGACGTAAGCGTAGAAGTTCAGAGTAGGGAATGGAATTTTTACAGCTGGGAGGGTGAGAAGAGGTGTAAAGAAGGAAACCATGAGCATCAGTAGGTTTATAAAAGACAGAGGTAGTAAGGCCAGTAGGAGTAATATTGACAGTGAAGTCAAGGAAGTTAACTGAAGTGGTAGAAATCTGAGAAGTGAATTTGATTGCAAGATGGAAATTGCCAACATCGTCAACGAATCTACGGAGGTTGACTTCAGACATGTCTGTGACACCAATACCATCGTCGATATAGCGACGGTAAAACTCAGGTAATGGTCCATCGTAACTTTGAAGCACCAAATATTCAAAGTGACCCATGAAGAGGCAGACATAACTCGGGACGTCCACACTTCTCAGCTAATGACTAGCTACCTAACCAAAAATGTAAAGTTCCCGTAGAAGAAGCTGCTGAAACAAACATATTAATCCACCAATGACACAAAATACATTTTACACTAAGTGAATTCACGCATAATCCCTTATAACCAATCATCATCATCCTCAGGTGAAATCTATTTATCTGACAAAGCTACACCTAATCCCGTCTCCCAAGCTAATCTGTCTGACGAAATGTCTACCCTACTACCCACACTTCAGACACCCCCGCCACTACCTGCTCGCCAGACACAACTAGACGTACAGAACGACTGGGCTACAAGTTATACGTATTCCTTCCCTTAATCAAATAACCGCAACACAGGAAATACAGCTAGAGAATGGGACTATCTTCACCAGTGGCGTATTCTCTATGTGTGCTGTGCGTGCTGCGCACACCTATGCCCGAAGGAAAATAAAAATTTAATTTATTATTCTATAAAATATTTATCTTCTAAAGTTCTGCTTTCGGACTGCACGCATTAGGATAACGGATTTTCCCGCATAGAATCTACGAGTATATCTAGTCTCAGTTTCCCAGACGCGTTGTATAGTGCATTTTTTTTTTGGTTGGTTACAATCGCCCGAAGTTTCTCGGGTAATTCCGTCACAATGTGTGCTGCATCTTTTGGATTTACGTCTGAAGATTGGTTTGTGTGGATCGGGGTCATGGCCAGATACGTCAATACAATACGAACATGCGTGCGGTGGCCTTGCAGCTCTCGAGTTGTAAAAATCGGCTGTGTCCGTCCAGTGTTTTTTGTGATTAATTTTTGTTAGTTGCCGGGAATGCAGATTATTACAGTGACAGTGAGTTTCAAGTTGTAAGTTAATAAGTATTTCGGAGATAATTGACATAAAACCCTAATAACTATCGTTGCGTAATTAAATATAGTTGGTTTTTAAATTAAGAGGGGAAGAAGTTAAATCTTAGGCGTACATATTCATTTTAAGTAGCAGCACGCCTAGCTCGCATTACCAGGATACGCCACTGATGTTCACCCGGTCTCTACCAACCTAGAACGTCATTCTCACATTTCATCCGTTTTACATCAACTTAGGCAGCAAAGCCCAGAAATACTGATGTGGGCGCTTCACATGTCTGTATACAGCTTTTCAGTTCAAAATTCGGGAGCCACGCTGGTGAAGTGGTTACCACACTGCGTTGGCGATCGGGAGATCCCAGGTTCAAGCCCTGGCGAGTATATTTGAAGGCATGTCGTCGATCGGGACTTCGACTGGAATAATTCGATCCCTGACGAAAGCATTTGAAGAAGTGTCGTCAACGAGGGACTGGAATAACCTGAACGGCTCCTGAGACGACCCACCTCTAACGGGTATCTCCGATGACGGTAAGTATCTGCCTGAATGGTGAGAAGACACCTGTCAGTGTACAGGGAAAAGGGATACTCACGTAAAAATCAGTCTCAGGTTAGTCATATTAACTGGAGATTTCGCCTCGAGTAATAGCGGCCGTTACGATAAAAAAAGAACAAAATTCCGCGCACAAACATCAAGCTGTGGCAGATCTTCTCTTTTAAAAGCAACTTTGAACTTAGGGCCCGGCTCGATGCATTCTCTCTGCCAGCACCTTTGTATTCTTAGTACTGAAGAAAATTAGAAAATCCTGAAAAACCTTATAAGCTGAATCACAGCATGAACCTTTTAACTGTCAAGAGAAGATTAATTTTGTACACTCACTGGTTAAAATAAAAATATTCTTTGTTTCGGAACAGACTGTATTTGAAGATAAAACCGCACTTTTTTTAATGATCCAGATACAATAAACCATATCCACGGACTAAAGAGATATATGTTTATCACGAGAGGTTAATTTGTGTAGATGATAGTTGGATTTTAAAAAATGTATCAGATGATACAAAAGATACAATTGCCAGATAAGAGTTATGGTATTATAAGAAATACTCCAGTCACAGAAATGAGCAATGGTGTTTGGTTGTCATAGGTATAGTTAGACTATCAAGTAATCTGGCCCAGATGGTAATATGAAGTACCAGATACTTAGTCATCTCCTCTCAGCAACTATCCTATGTTATGATTGTGTCTAGGGAAATTAATAAAAGAAAGCAACTTCAAACAAAACTGTAATGAGTTACTTAAGTCTTTGGATACAATTAATACATCTATTATATTTACATTGCTGTCTTCTATTCTCTTCTTAAATAAGAATGATGGTATGCAGTACAAATGATAATGAAATTAACAAACAGTAATGTGTAACACACAATTAAAGTTTTACATATAGAGTGTCAAAAACTCCTTCCTCTTGGGACATATGTCTTTATAACAAAATGTCATTTATATTATAATGTCTCTAAAACCAACTTTCACTGTTGCATAGTCTTGAACTAGTAGTTCTTGAATCACTGTTCTTAAACTTTTAAGAGATTCACTGTGACTTAAGATACTGTTTTTACACTTGTATTGATCTTAACAAAGACTGGTATCATCATAATTCTTTTCTACGTGTGGTCAATCATAAATTTTGAATCGGTCCTTTCTTTGAAAAAAACTTATTTGCGTTGACTGAACCGAGCTGTCAATCTGATGTAGACAGTGGCTAGCAATTCCCATGCACTAGGGTTCCCAGACCTGAACTAAGGTACACACTTGGTGATTGAATTCTTCTCTGACTATCACAGGTATACAACAGTCTTCTGCCTTGCTAACAGTATGGTATGATATGACACTCAATTCAGAATACACACAGGGCATCAAAGGCCAGGCAGGGTGCACTCACTTCCAGATGGCAAACGTTTCTGTGGCAAGCTCTGTCTTTCTTCTGTTCTTTTTTAAATTGGCGGTGACTGTCGGTTCACCTGCTGCACTACCTTTTTATACCTCCCAGATTCGATCGAGACAACACTAACATTAAAGGTTATCCATTTGTTTAGGTTTCTGCAAAGGTTGCGGAATCAAGATAAGGGTGTGTTTTTATTGAAACTTCCAATAAATCCTGTTCCTTTATTCTTCACCGATTTCCTTCATCTTGGGTTTGTTATAACCGGACGAATTTGACTGTCGATCTATATACGTGTCTTTTACTACAGTCCTTTTTATCTTCCGCTAGGGCAAGCGATATTGTGCAGAACTCAGTGAGAGGCATGTGTTTCTGTCTTTACCCTCAATTATCTAGCGTTATACTGCACATACTATCAAGATGGAGGTATCCTGACAAAGCTACGGCTATCTAATATCTAACCTTCATGGTATTTTTATTTGCACTCCCACCGAATTTTCATAATTCCAAAGGAAATCAGAACACATAGCACACCTGCAGTTTCCATCATTGTTATGCATACTAGCCTAAGAGTCCCGCTGCATTTGGCTTGCAATGATCTCATTTGCTATAAAAAATGTCGCGTTATCCCGTGTTAGTCTGAGTTCGATTACCTAAGGTATCGAGCCCATTGCTTTCGCGACAATGTTGCGGTGTATATTGAGACAGTTCAGTGACCATATTAAATTGTTTATTCACCTGACTAATGTTTATCTAATCAAATGTTCAATTGTTTATGTTACAATGGAACGAAAGGCTATACGCCCCAGATAAAAATTCCCACTGTTTCGCAGAGGCGAATAAAAACCTCAGTCACCAGGTTCTCTGACTAACCCTGCTTCTTCTTTATAGTACGTTATTGGCCATTAAACCAACCACACTGGACACAATGCTATTTGAACAACACAAGTTTTCAACATCACACAAAAATATTCTTGAAGATATATCAACGACAGATGCCGGCGTTTTCTTATCTTTAATAATGAGGAAGATGACAGAACACAGCGTTTCTTCGACGTTGAACATCAGTTGCATCGAAATATGATAGCGTGTACTTAGTGGTCTTCCTAGAGACTGGAATAAGTTCTCAGTTGTCGGTCTGTTATATCAAGTCTTAAGATGCCTGTTCCGTCATGTCACCAAGTATTTCTAACACCTGTTTGGGAATCTCTGATCTAAAGTCCTCACATAGAAATTATATCACTAATGTTGTTTGTCTTATCTAGACATCTCCTGCTTGAGAATCACTGAGCTAGCTTCCCAATTGTAAAGTATTTCTCAAGCGGTGTGCCGCGGTACACAAGTGTGCCGCAGCTCCTATCAAAGTTTAAGTATATTTTTAGTGATCATGTAATGTAAATTGATCTTACCGCTTAAATTCTTTCAATAATAATTAGAGCTATTAACTGCTTTTAAACAAAAATAGGTATACTTAAAACTTACTTTAAACAATTAAAAGAAAATCATAGTGAGAGTTTTCTTTATTCTGAAGTACCAATACATTAGTGTATTTAATTTAGTATACATAACTGTAATTGTATATTAAGGAGCAGGTTCACATAGGTGTAACGCAAATTTTAAGAACATTGAAAAGTATGACGTGAACATAAAAAGGCTAAGAAAATCTTACTTAGTCCTTTCCCTTCCACCGGGAGGTGTTGAGGTTTGGAAGAGAGAGCGCCAGACTATCCAATCGGCTGTCTTCCTCCTGACCTGGTTCCATTCTAGTCCTCGGTCTTTCAAAGATTGTCTAATGTTGTCCTCCCAGGGGACTCTGGATCGTCCTGGAGGTCTGGACCCCTTGCTCTTAGTTTCCCATGCTTGTTGTGGTAGCTGATCTTCTCCCATTCTGCAGACATGGCCAAACCATCTTAGTTCCGGTTGCTCTACTTGGGTCAGAAGGTGGTGGGATTTTAGGCTTTGACGTATTGTCTGGTTGCGGACCATGTCTCTTCTTGTTACTTCAACCACCTTCCGCAGATACCTCATTTCTGAGGTTTGGATCTGGCTTTTGTGGGTTGTAGTCATTGCCCATGACTCGCATCCATATGTCAAGACTGGGACATAGGTGGAGCGGTATACAGACATCTTCGTTTTCTTACTAACCTCTCTCTTGCTGGGGAATCCTCGATTAATGGCATGAAAAAGCTTCCAGCTACTGCTTTTTGAGTGGCCAACTCTTCTTTGATGCCTCCCATCCGGTCTATATCAGCTCCGAGGTATTTAAAGTAGTCGACCTGCTCTAGGACCTGTTCTCCCAGCTTAATCTGATGCCTTCTTTCTTCTCGTGATATCACCATGGATTTTGTTTCAGAGCTGTTTATGACCATCCCTCTCTTATCCAGCTCTTTCTTCCAGACTTGCTGATTGGATTGGAGATGTGCCTCTGATTTAGCAATCAGGGCAACATTATCAGCAAATGCCAGCTCTGACATACAGACCTGTCTCATCTTCCAGTACCCCACTGAATACTTTCTTGTTCTCTCCTTACATGCCTTGATGACATCGTCCATGAAGAGTATGAAAAGATAAGGTGACAGGATATCACCTTGTTTTAAACCAGTGTTGGTCCTGAACTATTGTAACTTATGGTGTGCTGTCCTCGCATAATTTCTGAAAGATTTGTAAAAAATCTGTAAAGCATGAATCAGATGTGCTGGAATGTTCTTCCTTGCCAAAAAGTCCCAAAGTTTGCTCCACAGGACCTTGTCAAGTGCGTTTTCCACATCTATGAAACAAAGATGAATCTCGCTCTTATACTCAAGGGCCTTTTCACTCAACTGTTTGAGAGTGAAGATTAGGTTTGGAGTACTTCGTTTTGCTCGGAATCCACACTGGACCTCATCCAATTGTGGCTCAACTAGACGTCGGAGTCTCTGCTCTAGGATTCTAGAGTGGATTTTACCAGGGACACTGAGAAGGGATATGCCTCTATGGTTTCCGCATTGTCGATTGTCACCCTTTTTGAAAATCGGTGTTTGGATATTTCCGCATTGTCGAGTGTCACCCTTTTTTGAAAATAGGTGTTTTGATGGCAATCTCCCAATACTTTGGTATGGTCTTGTTTACACCATGCAGCCTATAGGACATTTAAGAGTAATATGTTGCCTGCTGCTCCCATGTACCTAACCATTTCTTATGTTATACCATCATGCCATGCTGCTTTGCCCAATTTGATGTTTTCCAATGGTGCCTTCAGTTCTTCCATATTTATGTGATCTTCACCACCATTGGTTTTCTCTTCTGTGCTAGTGGTTACCATTTCTGATGCTTGCCCTTGCTCACCATCAAGGAGTTCTGAGAAATATTCTTTCCATCCTTCCATTAATTCCTTCGGGGCAGTAAGCAAATTGTCTTGCTTGTCCTTTATAAATAATTAGCCTTATTTTTTTCTTTATCATGTTCTTTAGTGTCTTATAGAACAATTTCTGGTGTTCTTGCGCATCTTTTTTTCTAGGGTTGGGAAACACTGAAATAGTAATTCGGTATTAAATATAATTGTTCTTTTCCGGAATGACTATTATGCCTCAACGGTTCTCATCTTGTTAGATTGGCTTAATTAGGTCGAAATTTGTAATAGCCCGTTCACGTCATTTCTTTAGAAACACTTTCTCAAAATCTACACAACACGTTTTACTATAATGTTCTCTTGAGTAGTGAGTGGCGTTAAACGTAGCATAACACTGAGATTGGTTGAATAGAATCACTTGTCGAAACAAAAGTTTACTTTCACCTATCTCGCGTTGTCACTACTAATTATAAGGTAATAGTTACCTCATTGTTCTGACAACTCTCATCAAGGATGTTGTTGGTGGTGCTGGAAGTTTCTGTTTCAGATGATGATCAATTACTTTGGAAATATCTACTAATGTTTTTAAAATGCTTGGTGAGCTCTTTATTACGTCTAATAAATATTTCTGACTACACGTCAACACTATAAGTCTTCCCTTCTGCAGTCTACTTCTAAATAGTTGTCTCCGAGATCTCTCTGAAGATGACAGTGCTAGCAATAGTATGTATATCCTTTCATTTTGTACATGGCTCCTGTTTTTTCTGCTTTTATATGTAAAATAGTCGGGAGGTCATGATATTGTAAACCTGACAAAAGAGTAAAATGCTGATATCAGCACGTATCTTGTCTTTTCTAACGTCCTAACCGTATCAGTGCAAGTGTTCTCGTTGATAAATGTCCAATGTTTATACTTACATTGTTACGCCTGTATCTCTACCACAGCTATTCCTGAATTATCTGAGACCATTGCATTTGGATCAGATCTAAAAATTAGTTCTGATAGACTTTGACCCTACAATGCACCCTACCTAATCCTGTAGTGGAGGATTAGAATGTAGTAGAAATTAAGGTATAGAGTCAAGGATTTGTGAAATGTGTTCTATTGATAAAATGGGTATTAAATAATGACAACATAACTTTTACAACATCAAATTATGAATAGGACACTACTCTGTAGTTTTTTATTATAGAAATTTAACAAATATGGATTATTATATTAATTGTTGTTCAACAATCTGAAATAAAATAACAACATTAATTCAAACTAGTGATCATGTGACAATAAAATCAAACTAAATATATCATAATTATTGTTTTCTCTAAATATTAAATTTGATTAAATCATCCTAGACAGGGGATGATGGCTGGTAATTGTATTAATTTGGAGAAATTATATCATACTTGCTTGTGTAGAGTTTTAATATATAAATGAAATACAAGTAGCCGAGAGTTGTTCTTGAGTCCTATGAGACTTATCTGCGCTTGGCTGATCCTTTCTTGATGGTTGTATTACCTGCACTATGTTTATGTATTGCCAGGGGGTTTGGGTTGATTCTCTTTTCCTACAACCCCATCGATCTGTTTCCACGATATGATATCGGGACAATGTGTTTGCTTTCCTAGACAATTTTTCTTTGGTTCCCACACATATGTCTGTAAAACATCAGCTTCTGACGTCAACAGAGACTGAATAAAATTTATTTCTAGTCGCCAATTAGAGATTTACCTATATGTTATGATCCAATAGTTAAATATTCCAGGGATGTTCTCTGTGGCCAAGGTAGACTCTACGGGCAGTCACACAACACGAAGTCAGCATAACTGTACTGAGCGATCCAACACCTCCTTCACAATTTTACAAACATGCAGTTTATTAGGTTTGACAAATAGCTCCGTGGTAAGAGATATATAGCCCCAAAGGCAAATGTTGTAGTATGAATTTGTACTGTCCGTTCCCTATCAAACGCTGGTCATTGGCAATCATTCAAACTTTATTTAATATAGTCCTTTGGATATTTTTATGAATAGGCACACATTTCCTTACTAGAATAAGCCAGGGACACCTCAACCAAGTATATTGATGTCCTGGTGATGGAATAATTCATGAAAAACACAGAATACTGCAGGAGCTCAAAACACATACGTACGCTCACTTCCAAACACAAGCCGCATCTCTCTTGCAGACGATCAGCTTACTTCTGCTTCAGATTTGTTCACGTCTGCCAAACAACCATATCGGCATGACGTCACTTCCTTTATTAATAAGTGACTCCGTAGAAAATAAACAAAAAAGGAGCCCTGTTGAGCTGCCTATTATACCGACATAATGGTATTGAATTTTAATCATAACACTATAAAACGAGATATATGTCTTGTCCCCTGTCAGTGATTATGCCTGTCTCAGAGTCAGTGGGTGTATTACTTTTATCAATTTTACCCAACATATACTGTCCATCACAAATTCGAACACAAAAAAACGGCTGTCAGTCTGGTGCTATGTAAAATTGACACTGAGAAAGTTTCGTAGTGTCAGAGTATATATATATATATATATATATATATATATATATATATATATATATATATATATATATATATATATATATATATATATATATATATATATATATATATATATATATATATATATATATATATATATATTTACAGTGTCAGATTGACAGACAATTAGGACGCAGATATAAATGCACTTTTTTACAATAACATAGCCTGGAAGAATTAAAACCGACCATCCGTGGCGGGTGATGGTGAGAGACGGTATGTTTCAAGGCTTTATTGGTGGCGCTTTCGCCGGATGTAAAACGCATGTACAAGTTTAACATGGTACGTGAGCACCCAAGCAGGATTTGACGCACTGTTTCATTGAAAGAAATATATCTCTTTATAAAAGTATGAGCTAAAGCCTACGTTTGTTTTATAAATTATATTTGTTTAAGAGGCAAGCCAGACCACAATTTAAAATTATTAATATATAAATATTTTAAGTAAAGCATAAACAATGGTACTAACCTTTCATTGTAAATTTACATTAGCAACCGGACAAAAATGGTGTGCAAAACATATTAGCACTAAATACTTATTCCTTGTTTTTGTGCAGGTTCTCTCCCGTTACCATAAAATACCGCAATAAATTCCCCTGTAAAAATAAAAGTGTTCACACATTCACTGCATAAACAACACGTAAAGTTATTTGCATACCAGATACGGTAGTAGGGGAGCGAAGTGTTGAAGACTTCATTATACTACGTCCAGCTTATGATTGGGTGACCAGTTCTATTTATTCCTCTGTACCTTTGCCTTCTTAAATTTGTGTTGCTATCAGTTCCGACAAACCATGTAGATTAACAAACATATACATTTCTTTAAAATAATATCTCTCCCCCGCCCCCCCCCCTTTTTCCCCCTAAAATAATCGATGCGTAGGACTGAATGATACAAATTAAGACACCCCTATAGTGGTAATTGGTATATTGTTGTTGTTGTTGTCGATATCCCATAGCTGCTGAGCATATCTACTCTTGGCAGCCCAATGCCATTCTTAAAAAAGTGCAGGTTTTCTGCAGTTGTTTTAACGTTCCATATAGTGAGTTGGTGACTGTCAGAGGTGTCTGTAAAAGTTTTTTCCTGGCGTTTGTGAGTGATGGACACTCCATGAGGAGGTGTCTGGTTGTTTCATAGGGATGAGAGCAGTGTCTACACATGGGTAGGTGCTGATGGTTGATACGGTTTAGATGGCTATTGACTCTGGTGTGTCCTGTTCGGAACTGAAAGATAAGACTTTGATTTCTCCTGCTGAGTCTGTTTATGTTGTCGTTGTCTTTTGGGCAGGTCATTTCATTAAAGACATTTCGGCCAGTCGGCCCGTTCGCCCATCTGTTCAGCCAGATTTCTCTTGTGTTGTTTCTGAGAATCTGTTTGACTGTTCTCATGCTGCAGGGTCTGTCCTTTTGTTGTTTAGAGGCTCCTGTTTTAGCAAGTCTATCAGCTGTCTCATTTCCAGTTAGATCACTGTGTCCAGGGATCCACTGTAGAGTCACACTGATGGAGTAGGCTGTGATCAAGTTATGAACCGCTTTTCCTATAAGAAAAATGTCTTTGTTTTCATATGGAGTCTGTTTAAGTGCTTTCAGAACAAACATGAAGTCACTGAAAATCACTATATCTGATGGCTTTCGTTCCATAAGGTCAAACTGTTGGTGTAGTAATTCAATGGCTGTCTTGATGGCCTCAGCCTCCGCTTCATAATTTGAACAATTCTCACCACAGGAGTCACAGAACTCATAAAAGGATCCGTCCAGGTACCATATGCAGACGCCATATCCTGCAAAAGAGGTGGTCTTGAAAGCAGAACCATCTGTGTAGGCCTGGATTGCTGACGTTGGGTAGCTGTTTATGGTCTCCAAGGCACACGTCTTCAAGACTGTGGGTACTGTTTCCTTGTTGGCCGTTTTATCTATCAGTTGTGTTTTGACAGTTGGTTGATGTAAGTTTTCCCAAGGGGGTGGTCCAAAGTATTTGTTTTCCAATTCTCTCTCTTGCGGGAGATGGTGTTTATCATTTTCCTCTTTGGCTATGTCCAGGAGAGATAGTTGTTTCAGTCTTCGTGTTTGTTTCCAAGTGTCAATAAGTACTTTGTTTGGGTGGTTTTTCTCTTGTCTCCTGTATCTCTCTACAGCTTCAGTCAGTGCTCTTTTACGCCTAATATCCAGTGGCTCTATATTGGCATCTATCTCGCATACGGCTGTAGGTGTTGATCTCACCCCTCCACAAATTAACCTGAGAGCTTGGTTCTGCACACGGTCCAGAGATGAGATGGTATTAGTACTCACAATGGTCTGGAGGGGGAGGTTATAGTCTATCACTGATCTCACATAGCCGAGATATAGTTGACGAAGTGTTAGTTTATCCGCACCCCAATTTGTACTAGGTAGCCGTTTGATGAGGTTTAGACGCTTACATGCTTTTTCCCTGAGGTTGTAGATGTGTCCATCTAGTTTCAATTGTCTGTCTAGTTTTACTCCTAGATAGACTGGGTGCTCCTCTTTTGTTAGTGATTCCCCACTCAGTTTGATGTTAATAGGTCTTTTTGCTATTTTGTGGCTGCGCGAGAAAGTGGTGTATACAGTTTTCTGCGTATTGATTTTTAGTTTCTACAGTTCACAATATACTGACATTGTAAGGATAGCTCTGTTGATCTTGGCTTTTGCCAGAATGGGATATTTATCCGTAGTCCAGATGGCAAGGTCATCGGGAAACAGCGCCTTCGACACATTCAGATGTTTGGCAAGGTCATTAATAAAGATGAGGAAAAGGGTGCAACTTAAAGGAGAGCCTTGAGGCAGTCCTTCTTCCAGTGTTCTTTTCCGTGAAATTGCACCAGCATAGTTGGTATCTATGGTTCTATTTGTTAGGAAGGCCTGTATCCGGCACCATATTACCTTCATGTGGCAGTGCCGGTATATGCAGTATTTTCAGTTTACTTTACAGAGAGCAGATGTTTAACTGGCCTAATCACCAGAGATCTAGATTTCTCTCCTAAATTTGTGTTACCAGGTTCGATTTTCTTCTCTTAGGTGTTGATGTAGCGAATTTAATTGAAATGGATAGATTTCTTAGCTTAATCTCAAAACTGTAGTAATTCACCTTTTCAACAGCGTTAGATTTCATGCAAAACTTTTAATATCTTTCAGCATGAAACTTAAATTTCAACAAAGTCTGGAATTCAGAACATTTTTACAATAATAAGCATAATACAGTTTTAACATCTCATCAGATGCTTTCATCGATGCACAGATCCCTTTTTGCATCTTTATCTCATAGGCCTACTCAATTGTCAAATATGGCGAACTTTCTCATTCCACCGTGTTCCTTCCTTTAAGTTACCGTCTTATTTTAGTTTCGACGACATTTACCCATCTCTTCAGATTTGTCCTTGTTTTCTTTATCATCATAGTATTCCTTGAGCTAAATACTTTCCAACACAAGGATATTTTCTGCTCTACACGGTTTGAGGTGTAGGACTAGTTTTCTGCAATTTGACTCAAATCCTCGAACCTAGTTCTGCTGCAACTAGAGTTGGAAACTCTATACAAATATGCGTTGAATGATAGTTACTACTTACGCAAGTAAGGAAATACAAAACCACTCAATGTCCTGAAATGCACATTTTAAAATAAATGTATGAAGTTGACTTCCTCGAACTAAGAAATATGTAGAGCTGGACCAGATACGACCTCTTGAGTTGCGCTCTTTCATTCTACTGCCCGATGGCGTCCTGTTCTATATTCCCCGGGGTAAATCTGAGCTATCCGATTGGTCAGGGGAAATCACCCAATTATTAGAAATAGCGTGTAGAAGCGACTCTACCCTAAATATGTGACACTATCATTTTTTATATTCTGTTTCTCATAAAATATAAAATTATGGGGTGGTCTGTGCTTCTTCTCGTCTTGTTAGAATATAGCCTGTTTCCAAAGGAACAACTATGTACACGGCCACATATAGATCCCGGGGCTCCGCAAATGTATCCCGTAGGGAGACATTTGAGTACTATCAAGAACAAAAATTCATCCCCAAAAATTTCTAAGTTCAAAAAAATTTTCAGAAAAATTTAAAGTTCAAAAAAATTTTCTAAGTCCAAAAATATTTCCAAAAAAATTTAATTTAATTCCTATACTGGGGTCCTATGTCTATATGAGGTCGTCTGCTATGTAAAAAAAAACTAGTAGTGGACATCAACTTCAAAAAGTGTAACTTATTCATCACATCATAATTTTTTTCACCAAATTTACAAATTGGCAACACTGCCCAACAAAATCTGCAAAACAATCATAAGGTCATCACTAAAAAATGTGACGAATGGCAACACTGGGGAATGAACAATAAAATATCTTATTTGCAGAACTTGGCTGCATTATCATAATCTATTACATTTCATTCAAAAATATAGTTGATTACATTCTCTTGGATATGGTGGGGGGTGTTATCTCTTTTCTGTTCCTGTTATTTGCTCCATATATAAGTCTGCAAGACTTAAAAAATCTTTTTTTTTTCTTCCTGGCGTACTTATTTATTTTATTTTCCAAGTACTCTGCAATATCCTTAGTAATGTCCAGGATCTCCAATTCCTATGGTGATGGCAATCCACTTTCATAAAATAGCCAATGTTCTCATGGGTACTCATCATGTTCTCTTTTTTTTTCCAGTGAATGAGCCACTTGCTCATTATTACATGTAGAAAACATCTCTAGACATAATATGCATATTTATCAGACGATAATATAACTAGCATCATTTTTTTATAAGTAATCATTTTTCACAATAAAAGCATTAAAACCTCATGGCTTATCCTTATTTATTTATCTGAATGTTTCTGGTTATTGACATTTTCCAAATGGTAAGTGTATAAATTCGTTCTAAGTCCGTCACTGTAGAAAAAATGTTCTATTTTACATTCCTTTTTTTTTTCTAAACTATATGATGTTTGTCTCTAATATCCGTACGTCTGGTGGTGATCCTGTCCATTAGTCAGTTATTTCTAATCATTCCTTCTTTTCTGTCAATACAGTATTTTTTTTTGTGAACTCTTCCCTAGAAATATTATTCTATATATATATTTATTCTTCAAAGATCTTCTTTGACTTACCATACATCAATTTTCAAACATCAAATTATTCAGCAACCAACAGACGAATGTGTTACTATCATATTATGAAATATAAGGGAAAAGAAAAATATAGTTTCCAAATCATCATGAATTTTCTACATTGGGTTCCGTATTACTTTATTTTCTCTGTTAAGACAACTGCTTATACTCTTGACAATATGTATCCATGTTGTCACTCTCGAGGCATCCTTGTATACAATTTATATTTGTCTCCTTTTTTTTTTCTTTTGTATAACACCAATGTATCATTTATGGTGTTCCAATATCATTGTGTCTATTCTAGTCCTCCTGTTATCTTGATAATTCATCCTTAGTAACTCCCTATGTACCTTATCTAGCAATACATTTATGCAAAACACATCAAACAATTATTTATGGAACAATCAACTGAGATGTAAGAACTTGTGACAATATGAGATGAAAAAAATGTTTTGGGGTCATCACTCAAAAAAAATGTGACATAGAAGGGAAGAAAAAATATTCAATTGATCGTGAGGAATCTACAATATTCTTATAAGACAAAGTTCCTGGCACTCTGACTACTATTTATCCATATTATTTCTGGTTATCCTTGCATACAGTGTACCATTTCCATTTTCTTTATAAGTCCAATTCCTCGCTCATGGTGCTCCAATATTTAAAATGTGGATCCTTCCTATTCCTCTTATTCTGTACTGGAAATATATCCTTATTAATTGTCCATGTACTATATCTGCGAATATTTATCAACAATATATCAACTAATCATTTATAGAACCATTAACATAAATGTCTAGACTTTACCAAAACATGAACAAAAACATGTCTTTTTACATATGTGCAAAATTTCGACACCAACTCTGCCTTCGCTGGTCGAGGGTTAGTCAGAGTTATGTGGTGCCTGTAACATCCGCTGACTACAGCCAGATGGGTGACTTATGGTACTTATAATTCAAAAATCTCATCCGTCAGTTATCTTAAGTGTGGGACGGGGTCTATTTCATGGTGTCCTTGACCAAGTTTGCTGCATTTCCAATCTAGGTATTCTTTTTTTTTATGTCATAATATCTCCATGATATATCTGTGACATGTCTGTCCTTGGGATAACATTATTTTTTATCCAATATCCTCGGGGTGAGCAGAATCTCAGTACGTCCAATTTCATCAACCATGTATTTTTTTTTCTCTCTTGTAATTCTGGGTATATTATGAGTATAGTAAATTGTCAATTTATTTCAACCATCTTACAACATTCTGTAATTCGTGATAAGGAATAGTCATTTGTTATATAACAATGTTCATATTACAAAGGCAATGTGCAAAAATCAAAGAGATTTCTCCAAAAATGCGGATGTATCTCTATTTCCTTTACCTCTGGGCATAGCAATTATTCAGTAATTATTTTTTTTTTCATTATTTAATCTCCATTTTGTGTCCTTAGTACCTGTGGTTCCATGGGATTATCATAATCTATTGGTCCTTGTCTACTGATAATCCTTCAATAATGACTTCAAATATGGTCCTCATATGTGTAACAATCATCTGCTCTGATTTGTTCCATGTCCATGGTATTCATAAAATATTTCATTATCTCTTTGTCTTATCTCGTATCCACGAAAGACTAAGATTATTGTTCCTCCAATGTTAATGTGGGGGATTTTGTGCATAAACATTACAACAAAATCTCAGTTGTGACAACATAAAGTTTCACCTTAATATAAAATGGCATCTTCATCATACATAACCAGTTGCTTCTTCATCTCATGTGTCATTAGTGGTTATCATGTGGTGATGGGGTATTCAATGTGGTTTCAGCATATACAAATGCTGTAGAGGGGTATTTCATTTGCTAGGTCAGCATGTGCAAATGCTATTTCTTTAACATGGGCAAAGGCATCATCAACAAATAGGTGTAATGTGTTCAGTCTGGGGTTAGCATATACTAATACTCTCAAGGGATTCTTCATTTGCAGAAATTCAGCATGCGCAAATGTCATTGGTGTACTTGTGATATCAACAAAATATTGTTGGAGTATCAGAGATCATGCTGGTGGGGTGTATGACTGGCATAGGGTGATTTATTTATTTTCTTCTTCAGCTGCTAACCTCAGGGCAGTCAATGTTTTACAATATTGGCTTATCATCATCAAAATGTGTGAGGGTGGCATATACACATAATACATTTTATATAAAAAAATTTCAATTGTTTTTTTCTCTTCTCATTTTTCTTTTCCTTTTTTTATGTCTTTTGTCGCTTCCATTTTTTTTCTTTTATGTTTGTATCACAAGTACTAAGGAATGATAAAAATCAATTCACTAAACACTAGATATACTATCAACATTTCTAATAGTAAATCTTAACCAATAGGGCTGCAAGTAATAGTTTAGGTTAGAATAGAATGAATGTTGTAGCAGTATCTGTTGTCAATAAGTGGCGAGGAAAGGGTACATCAAGGATCTCCTGATTACAACATGATTGTAATTCCAAGGAATGAATATGATTGGGATTGAAAAGATCACAAGTCTAGAATGTCGTCTCAAAATAGTGGAAAGGAAAAATAGTAAGTTAAAGATGGTGTAACAGTGGGGTAAAGGAAATCTTATTATAGAGAGTCAAGGTTGGGATATGGAATCTCTTTAGGAGAATGTTTAAAATTCTTGACAGTACTAATATACATCTGGGTCTAAAATAATAATGTACATTTTAAAAAATAAATAATCCTGTGGAGAAAAATAGCATAACATGCAATACTGGTTTTGGGTATGAATTATGTGCTGTTAAGAGATGTCATGGTAGGAACAGTATGATTGATCAAGGTGATAGATATAAAGGAGTTTAGCATAAATGAGATCACAGAAATATTAGTATGGGGTAAGAAAAAATATTGGTGTAAAGTGTCTGCATGAAAATGCTGGTGAATGGAGCGTGGAATATGATCAGTTACAAAAGTGGAGATGAATGTTACAACAGAATAGTATGACACATGTGTTATAGGTACGGTTGTGTAACATTCTAAATATCAAAAACTGTCTGACTAATAAGGGTGTCTGTAAACAAAGAACATTGTATCATCTGTGTCATCTTTATTTCAATAATCCAAATAAAAATGTCTAACTAGAATCCTCCGTGGGCTGGTCTTGATTTCTTTCTGGGCATCAGTATTCTAAGGCTGGAAAAAATAACTTTCTCAGTGAGGCTTTGACATCTTAGTCTGTAAGCAAGTCATTTGAACTGTCAAAAACTGAAAATAGAGTACATGGGGAGAGTTAGTACATTGTTAAACGTAAGTGCACATTCGCGGTGACCGTACACGGGATGGCATGTACATTGAAGACTCGAGGGGCGTGTCTCAGCAAAGCTTCAGTATTAAGTCCTTTAGTTGTGCCGCCATCTCTAACTTTGCAATGTCACGACTGGTTAGGCGAGCATCATACTGAGTAACTGTGGGTGACACTGCATTTGCTGATTGTTGGGGCTCTGAGGACATTGGCGAATGCGGTGATGGCGTAACACCTTTTGATTGCGGTGATGGTTTCACTGTGGTAGGGGTTTGTATGGCTGGAACATCTGTTAGTTTTGAGGCAGGTATATGTTTCGCCTTGATTTTTCTTCGGACTTGGGTCTGTGTTACGTTAGCACCGGTTACAGTGGGCACAGTAATTTGCACACTGTTGTTTTTGACTAGTTGAGATGAGGCTAACACTTCTCGGCTGGGCTTTGGAACATGATAGCGTTTCTTCCGAATCTGTCGTCTGATTTCATTTTGTGGCAATTTCATGCATTTAACGACAGGAGATGATGCGTCTGATGAAGAAAAACAGGTACGTTTGCCAGCTGCTTGAATCTCCGGGGATGACGTACTAGCGAATGATGTATCAGTTGTGCAACTAGGACCAGGCGAATCTATACCAGAGTCTCTTTCATACTTGTTGGTTGCTATCTCACCGTATGTTTGAACAGGGCAGATATTGGATATTTCGTCGGTGTGAAAAAGTTGTTCTAGTATTTCTTGAGTGTCTGTGTTGTTAAGGGAGATGAAACTTGTGGGTCTGTAGCGATATTATGGCTTTCTAATGGGTCGGATGGATACTTCTGTAGAATTCTTCTCTTGTAGGGTAATCTTGCTTTCATCCCGATCTAACGTGCTGTTATAGTGTTCAAGAGTGCCATCATCCTGTTGAACCGTGTTTATTACTAAACAACGTATCTCATCTTGTTTGCCATCATCCTGTTGAACCGTGTTTATTACTAAACAACGTATCTCATCTTGTTTGGCAGACAAGTTCACAGCAAATTTATCCTCTAGTAATTCATACACCAATTTGACCGTGAGAACGCTGAAATCACCCTTCCTCAAGATATCATTTATTTCTTCCTGCAGCCTCTCTGTGCTCAGTGCCGTAACTGGGATAGCATTGAAGGATTTCTGTTGGGCGAACTGTTTCACTGGTGCTACGGGGTCGCAAACTTGACTTGGTGTGTCAGTGTCTGTCTGTGTTGCTGAAACTGCAGCTCTATTCTCTGTTTGTGTCGCGACAGAGGTCGTCTTTGGTTCATTCATAAATTCTTCTTGTTTGTGCACGATTCGGGTTAGTCTATTATGAGGTGGGGGGGGGGGTATGTAGCGTCGTGTTTACTTTCACCGAACTGACCTGTCTTCGCCATGGATGTAGTCGTTTTATAACAGCACGAAAACCTTCATCTGTGGTGACAATGCATGCCCTGTCAGATGCATGGAGATTCTTTATTTCGTAGGTCCTATGACTTTTGACATTGGTGAATAGGCTTCGGACTGCAATGCGGCAATCTCTTCTATTTAAACTCGTCCAGTGATTCTTAGCACGTCTGTTAAAATGATACAGCGTACTATCTGTGTCCTCGGTATGATGTGTTGGTAGACATGGGTATCGTAGGTTTCTTAAATTTTCGACAGAGTAACTTTCCGCATCCGCGTGTGTTGTTACTGCATTCCTCCTGATAGAGGTGTGATTACAATACTTCATATCTGCCCCATGAATGATGGGATGTAAGCTCAGGGATTTACGTTTGGGATAACCTCCCGTCAGAAAACGATTTTTTTCCTTGTCAGAGTCAAAGGGGCGGGGTGGGTTGGAGAAACTTGGGGAGGGGAACTGATGGGCAAAGCTCTGACACAGTGATGGCTCATGCTGCATAGGGTAACTTCCCGTCAGCAAATATTTCTTAGTCATGTCAATCGGTGGGCTGCAATGGTTGTGCACGCGTTTGCTGCTGCCGTTGCACTCCTGGTGTGGGCATTTCCTCCTTAGGTCCATCTTCGCTATTTTCTGTTTGACTTATAGTGGTGGGTTTTTGCTTTTTAAAGAGAAGTGGTCGCGGCATAATTTTACCATACGTTTTCCACCGTTTTCTTCCTTTAGTTTTCCACCGTTTTATTTTAACGTTTTATTTTGGGTTCGACGACATTTACCCATCTCTTCAGATTTGTCCTTTGATTTCTTTATTATCTTAGGTATTCCTTGAGTTAAATACTTTCCAACACAAGGATATTTTCTGCTCTACACGGTTTGAGGTGTAGGACTAGTTTTCTGCAAATTGACTCAAATCCTCGAACCTAGTTCTGCTGCAACTAGAGTTGGAAACTCTATACAAATATGCGTTGAATGATAGTTACTACTTACGCAAGTAAGGAAATACAAAACCACTCAATGTCCTGAAATGCACATTTTAAAATAAATGTATGAAGTTGGCTTCCTCAAACTAAGAAATATGTAGAGCTGGACCAGATACGACCTCTTGAGTTGCGCTCTTTCATTCTACTGCCCGATGGCGTCCTGTTCTATATTCCCCGGGGTAAATCTGAGCTATCCGATTGGTCAGGGGAAATCACCCAATTATTAGAAATAGCGTGTAGAAGCGACTCTACCCTAAATATGTGACACTATCTTTTTTTTTCTGTTTCTCATAAAATATAAAATTATGGGGTGGTCTGCGCTTCTTCTCGTCTTGTTAGAATATAGCCTGTTTCCAAAGGAACAACTATGTACACGGCCACACTTGCTCAAGGTCGATGAACACAGCTATTGTGCTTTTTCCCTCTTGAAAACCATCCATCACATTCTGTGTGAACCTGAAGAGGGGGTCATCTGTGCGGCACTTACGTCTGAAGCCTGCCTGGTTATTGTCCAGAAGGTTACAGCTTTCCAACCACCAATATAGTCTGTTGTTTACCATTCTCTCGACCAGCTTGCCTAAGCATGAAGTGAGGGATATGGGCCTATAGCTTCTTGGTGTTCCCGGTGGTTTCCCTTTTTTCAATATAGGCAAGATGGTTGCTGTCAGCCATGCTGATGGTAGCTGTCTCTCGTTCCACGTTCTATTGATGAACCACAGAAGTGTCTCTTTTGCCTTTGGCCCTAGCTGACAAATCATCTCGTTTTTAATTTTATCTGGTCCCGGAGCTTTATTTTTTGCCAGTTTCCGTAGTGCCATTCTCAGTTCTTGTGGGCGGAACAGATCATTGAACGCAGCCATATTGGCCTGATCTATGTTACGCGTGGATGTGTTCTTTAGGAGCATTTTGTCTAGTTTCTTTCTCTGTTGTGTTTTATTTACACTGGCATAAAAATTGTTGAAGACATCGGCTTTCTTGCTGCTTGATGTTACTTCATCACCACTTCCATCCACCATAGGGGTGTTGGGTTTGTCTTTTCTTGCTTCCCTCGAGATTACTAAGGAGTCTCCAAACTTTGTTCCCTTCTCTTTTTAAATCTAGTTTATTGCAATTTTCTTTCCAAGTCTCCCGTTTATTCTTCTTGGTGACATACCTTACTTTTGCTGTCCACCTGTTGTACTCTGTTTTATTTAGGGTGGTAGGGTATTTTTCAGCCTTCTTTCTAGCCTCTTTCCTCTCTTTGACTGCTTCAGCTAGTTCAGATGTCCAGTAAGGTTTATACTTCTTATGCTTCCCCCTTGGGATGCACTTTTTGGCAGCTGCTAGGATTGTGGTACATATGTTGTTGTATGTAGTATTAATGTTATCAGTTCTAATGATTTGACTGAATCCAGCATCAGTTTCTCGGCCATAGCGGTCCCAGTCTGCTTTACTGAAGTTCCAGGATGGTTTACCAAGGGACTTCTGTGTCATCTGTGGTGTTAAAATAGTTGTTAAAACTGGGCGGTGGTCACTTCCCACATCTTCTAAGACTTTGATGATACTATTTTCTGATATATCAGCTGAAACAAATGTCAGATCTGGCCGGCTGGTCGAGCCGTGTGCCCTGTGAAGGAGTATTGATGGAGTTTCCAAGTTCTGCAGTAGCATTAAGTTGGTACTGCTGCACAACTCCTCAACCTCTAGGCCCCTACTGTTAAACCGCCTGTATCCTAGAGCAGGAATGTGAGCATTAAAATCACCAGCTACGACAGTTTTCTTTAGTATGGGCTCAAACTCAGGCAGACCTTTTGATGAGGTCGGGGGACAGTAAATGTTGTGTAGTGTTTACTTGGTGTTATCTTTGCCCCATAGCTTTATTATTTGGTGGTCGATATCCGCTGTAGGGTTGTTGGTTACTGTGGCTTGGGTATCATTTCTGATTAAGGTCATGATGCCTTGGCACTTCAGGCATTCACATTTGTACTGTGTATAACCCGTGATGTTAATTTGTCTCAGGAGTATTGTTTCCTGGAGAAGGGCTGTGGTAAGTTGGGATTATATAAATAGTTATAGGGGACTTAGTGTACTGACTGAGATCAGCTGTGAAAGTATCTGTATCTAATACGTGTGGTGTGTTACAGATGGCCTTACTTTGCTACCACATTTAGACCTCAATCAGACTTATTCTGGAATATTGTGATGACTACGTTGAATGTCTAGGGTTATAATAGTGATGAAGTGTAAGTTCACAACAACCAACAGACAGATAAACACTTTAATTAAGATCCACAACACTTTACAACACTATGACAAGCACATACATATAACACTCTAGAAGACTAGCTTAAGTAAGTCAAGTGTTAACTTTTAACTTATGTATTAGTTTCTTTCAATAATTATAGATATCCTGATCCAACTACAGAGTGAATCAGGAATTACAATCAAATGTAAACACAAAGTTTATGTACAAAATTTATACAAAGGATCTTTGTCCAGACATATCATATTATTACAATATGTGTGTAGTGTTGTGATGTAGTATTATGAGGTAATACTGGCTTTTGAAGCTAGGTTGTTGTTTGTCATCACGACTTCATGTGTTTGTTACTGGTGGAAATAATATTGAAGGGTTCACAGTTTCTTTTTATTTGTAAAACAATAACTGTCCCTCTTGATTTAGTATTACAGTCAATTTTAGGGTGGGTTATACAAGGGTGAGCTGCTCTGGCTGACAAATTCTTAGCTCATATGTCGGCGGCAGGAAAAAACTGTCTCCTCTGCTCGCTTGCTTCTCAGTTATCTTGAAATACACCACTGGTCGATATCTTGGACAGGGAGTCTGCTGCCAGCCCTCTGGATCCAGCAAAACTCAGACCAGGTGCTGCTCTACTACTTCAGTACCACGGTCCCACAATTCAAGGAAATATACACAAGTAACGTTGACTGGCGATGAATTCTGGCACAATTTTGATCTGCCTTATCCTAGGCTTTTATTAGAAAAATTTTAGCTTGATCTCAACGCACTTGATTCTCACAAAATTTATTTTCAAAACTGGCCCTGAACTGACGCTTCTATTTGACTATATCGAACGTTCTAACCAATGAGACCATGTTTACAAGAGCCTTTGAAAAATTTTTACCCATCCTACACGTTGCCATTAACAACAATAATAGTATTTGCAGTTCGACTAATAAGGTTTCGCCTTACATATTACTACAGCCAATCAAATAGTATCTAACTTGTTGGCCGCATTTCCCTAAAGCAGTGTTTTTCAAACATGCCATTATGAGCAAATATGATCTTGTGCTGTCAGACAACCCCACTATAGTATTTTGGCTATAATTTGTTAATTACTAGACTATTTGCGTAACACATAACATATTCTTTGTCAGCAAGTCCTAAGGTACACGAATATATAAGTATAATGGGGCTAAGTGGCTTCGTTCAAAATATGTATTATTCTAGGATAGTCGTGTATTTGTTTTTACCACCCGTTCACTTCTATACCAAGGGATGTCTTCTGTACTGTCAGACTAATGTCAGGAGCTTAGACATAAATCAGTAGAATGTCAGGTTTCCCAATAAGAGCTTAAACCTGTTTTCAAAACCTAACCTCGTATCGTTAGTGTTTTTTATTTACTGTTTATTTGAAAAAAATCAGGTCTTCATGCCTTTCGCGTGTGATTGGCGTTCACATTTTAATCGCGAGACGACGTGGTACAATTGCATGCGTTCCTCCGTGCATCTCTCTCTCTCTCTCTCTTCTAAGCCCGTCTGGTTTTTAGGTTAACGTAGTGTGTATAATGACATTAATGCTAGTATTTGTATCTAGGTCATTATGCAGTTTGCGTATCAAGATCGTCTAAGAAATACAGTACCAGTTTTATTTTTAGAAACGCGTGTAGGTTTTTACTATCGTACGTTACAGTTCATGCAGACAAAGTAGGAAAAGGGGTTTCTTGTTCAGCCATTATGGCGTTCTACAACACAGGCGTACGCTATTGTGAAAGCACTGGTCTTTCACCATTCGTCTTTCTTTCTATTGAATTATTTCGTTAGGCTTTACATTTATTTTCTAATTTATATATGTGGATTCGAATTTTTCACCACAAGGGCTACTTGTACTTGATGTTCGTATAGTATTTTTGTAAGCTCAATTGTCTTGTTCTGTAGTCCAGCTATATTTAGCTGTAAAATGTTAAGGTTCCCCTTCGCTGACTTTTCACAAGGAGCAGGGGATTTATCTCTCTTGCGCGGGCCTTGGTAACCAAGGCGACGCCCGAGCTCGTATGGAATATGTTGTTTGACTGGCATTGGAGGTATTGGGTGTTTGCTGCAGACATCTCCCTCTCAAAGAATGCAATGTGTGTGTCTTCCTCCATGAGTATTGGGTTGATTTGCTTGGCTACTCACCTTTTTGGCTCTAAAGATCACTTTGCTTTGGGGGTTCAGGTGGGGTTCACAGAGATGCATTCCCCGCTAGTCACAAGCGCTCACGATGCAGGCCTCATTTCTTCGTTCTGTGGCTGAGCTTTTGCTGTGGCTGTGTCACGTCCTGCATCCTATGCCTTCACGATTTTCCCCAGCACAGTAGTTCTAAATTTCCATTGAGTTTTAGTGGCTTTGCTTCCCATGTCTCAGGAGTTGGGCAAAATCTGACGATGGGTGCAATGTCAGGTCGCACGGCACTCTTGCTGCAGCTGGGACGTTGGGCAGGGCCCATATCCCTTCTAAGTAAAGACCTATATTTTACCATCACCAATTCAGGATCCTTGGTGAGGTTATCGATGATTGGACAGAGAAAGCTTAGTAGCCAAGTAGAGAAGAGAGAAAGTAGCATTTAACCCATGAGTGGGGTTTGGGTTGGCGTTGGCCAGAGCATGGTCCACTCGCTGGTGGGTATTGCGCCTGCACCTTAAAAGGGGTCCCAAACAACTCCCGACCCAGTTATACCGCCAGGCACTCGGTCGCCCCCGTAGCAAACTCTGTGAGAACGGGGTCACCTCGTGAAGGTGCTGCTATGGACACGTTTGTGCAGGAGAGGCCATATGCCAGAAGCTTACTACAAGACAGTAGCTTCCGCGGCGATCACTGCACCTGGATATGAGAGGCTATGTGTTCTCTTCAACATCCATTGACGTAGGTGGGACGTCGTGGCCCAAACCCTACATAGACCCCAATTGGTGTATTAAATAAACTAACTCCGAAAATAATTTTTGCGTATCCAAAATTTTCCGATATAAGACTGGCGTGTTAAAGACTCTGTACCTCCATTTCCATCTCACAGGCAGAGAGGAGAAGCCAGCCAGTTAGGAGACAAAAGAGAGATTTCTAGTATATGACGTGATTAATACCATAAGTAATGATTACAGTTAATTGTGCTAAACTTTAGATAGTCTATTCATAGTCACTGTTCCCAGGAATCTCCCTGAAAGTACTAAAACTAGGGTTTGTAGATTAACAATTAATACCATTTCAATCCTTCTATTCTACCCAAGCACTAAATTATGAATGGTTGTAGCTTTTTTGTTGTTGTTTTTGTTGTTCTCCATCTTTCAGAGCCACGTCATAGTACTGACGACATTTGAGTTGCTTATTTTTGTGTTGGACTTAATTTCTCTTGATCTCCGTGTGTTTCCCAATGCAATGAAAGATCTTGCTTTTTCTATTCTTATTTTGATATCACTGTCTGTCCATCCAACTTTGTGTATATTTCTGCCAAGATATGTGTAAGATTCTACATCTTATAGTGGTGTTTCCTAATATATATATATATATATATATATATATATATATATATATATATATATATATATATATATATCCATCGTTGGAGTTGATAACCTAGTTGATAAGAAGTTGATGTTTGCATCTGTATGAACTTATTTTAAATATCTATATAACGATACATCTAAGTATCTCTATATATTGCTCAATTACCTTCGGCTATGGACTTTCTGAACACGAGTCTATTGTTACATAGTCACAAAATATTTATCTCGTATAAAATAGATGGCGGGGTTATAAACTTTACAAAAACCGAGAAACAATCAGTTTTTTTTTTGTAGTTTTCTTCCTTAGAACCTCCTATTTACCTCACCGCTATGAGTAATTCTTGATTGGAAGGTTACTTCTTTCTATAGACTCATCCTTTTTCTAAAAAAAACTCTCTGGTCACATTTCGTGTACTCCTACGGCAGACCAAGGGAGATAATCGCCATAACATTTATTTCTGCCTCATGTGGTTTTTTTTGTTGGCTGATAGCTTATTCTCTCTCCTATCTGGATGTAAAAAGGGGGGGGTGGGGGTAGGGGGTTGTAGAGCTGATCTATTCAGAAGTTGCTAGAAATATTTCCGTCCATATCGTTAAGGGGAGGTTAAAACCCCAACCAAAATGAAAAAAACACAGAATTATAAGTTAATATCTATATCTGGTCATTTATACAAGCAAAATGACTGAATAAAATACAAAAGATTGAAGTATATACTAAAAACTTGCAAATCTATGGGCAGAAAAAAAAAACAGTGAAAAAAGGCACATTTTTAGCTTTTTTTTTTTTTTTTTTTTTTTTTTTTGGTATTTTGTTGCCCAAGATATCTCAAATGTGAGTACAACTTGAGTTATGAAATTTGGCTGTTTCATTTGTTAATAAATGATAATGATTTTATACTAAAATAATTTTGATTGGTTTGATATCTGATTTTTTTTTAATTTTAACATACCAATCGAAAAATAGTTGAAATTTTTAAGCGGGGTATCTTAGCTATTTCTTAACAGTTTTGTAGTTTTATTAACATATATCCTTTATTTTAGTTTATTTTAATGAGCACTATGTGTACAGCATGTTGCCCAAAATTTACTGCTGTATCACTTTTAGTTTTTGAAAAATCATGGGCAACGTGCCCACATTTGGTGTGAAAAATGAGGTTTTGAGAAAATTAAGATTAAAAAAGGGAAAGAAATTACACTTTTACACAAAATTTACTCACCTCGGTATCCCCTGCTCTACCCCCCCTGCTATGTAGGAATAATCTCTGATATTTTCCTTTATTGATTCCATGTTCTGTGTCATACTTTGCAGCTTACTTTTCATTAAATTCTTCATTTCAGCAGACTGTATGCGCTTTAACGTCAGTTTCCGAAAAAAGTACATCCTTTCTCTGGTAGACATGTACTATGTGGGGGGAAGCGATTGCTCTACCCTCAGCAGACTCAGTGCATTCAGGAGAGGCTTTGCTCTCAGTATATTCAAGATTAGGATACCCTTATCAGATATTAACTGACAATGGTTCACAGTTCAGAGGAAAGCTTATGGAGGAAGGTTTTTAAGGTTTTTTCAAAATATTCAAAATTTATCGCTCCTCGTCCGCACATTTTATCATCCACAATCGATTAGACAAGTGGAAAGATATAATGGGACTCTACTTACAATTTTACGTAAGCTCGCACAGGAAGAACCAGAATCCTGTGATTCGTTCTTACCTGCAGCTTTACTTGGGTATAAGGAGGTACCCTACCACTCTACTGGAATACCTCCAGCCACGTTATTATTTCGATGACCCATCAAAGGACCCCATGGTTAATAAAAATTAAATAGTCAAATTTATTTTTACACATGAAACTATGTTTGAATAACTTGAATTCTGTTTGCTTCAGGGAAATGAATACAGTACCGAAAATTAAAATCCATGCATTACAAGCAATCATCATCATCATCAGTTGCCATCTCCACAACGAAGGTTGGCTGTAATGGATCTCCAACGTCTTCTGTCTCTTGTCTTGATGGTGCACTCTGACAGACTCTTTCCTGTCCATCTCTTGATGTTGTCTTCCCACTTATAGCGCTGTCTTCCCCTTGCACGTTTGCCTTCAACTCTCCCTTCTGTTATGGTCTTCTGCAAGGTGTTATGCCTTTTTATGTGGCCAAAGTATTTTAGCTGTCGAACTTTGACCTCCCTCATTAGTTCTCTTTTCATACCTAGATTTTCTAGGACCTGCTTATTTGTTTTCATCTCTTTCCATGAGATACGCCCCATTCTTCTATATATCCACATTTCAAGAGCCTCAATTCTTTCTTCCAAATGCTTATTCATCGTCCATGTTTCTGCACCATACAGAAATGCAGAATATATATAACACTTTATGATTCTCAGTTTTAATTTGTGAGATAACTGTTTGGATGTCAGTATATGTTTCATGTTGTTGAATGTAGCTTTGGCCATTCCTATTCTCTTCTTGATTTCTGTTTCACATCTGCCATCTTCTGTTATTATATGACCGAGATATACGTAGCTCTTGACTTGTTCCAGGATTTCCCCATTTACGCTTATTACAAGCAATATAGCATCATAAATATACCAATTTGTATATTTTACATATATAATTAGGTAAAAATACACTTACCTGACATACTTTAAAAATTTATATAAAATCACCCACAAAGGTTTTAGTGAAAATAAACATACAGAAATGTGGGCAAATGAATGTAATTTCCAGTGCAATATGTATCTAAAATTTGATATTTTGATTGAAGGTTACTTCTTTCTATAGACTCATCCTTTTTCTCTAACTCTCTGGTCACCATTCGTGTACTCCTACGGCAGACCAAGGGAGATAATCGCCATAACATTTATTTCTGCCTCATGTGGTTTTGTTGATAGCTTATTCTCTCCTAGCTGGATTAAAAAGGGGGGTTGGTGGTAGGGGGGTTGTGGAGCTGATCTATTCAGAAGTTGCTAGAAATATTCCGTCCATATCTTTAAAACTGATCTATTATAGTGATAATATTGCTCTGTTAGCTTCTCTCTACTGTTGTAGAGGTGGTTCATATTGTTTCTTTTAATCGTCATTCCAGTTAGATCCCATACAGAAAGACAGCGCCAAAATATTTGATATGCTTTTGTGGTAGAATTTTCTGTAGTAATCAATCTGTGTTATAAGGGAAGGGACTGCTCACCACATGAACAGTTCTTACAGAAGCCGCTTCTTACGACATGCTTGATTGTCACACTGATTCAGCTCTTTCTTTACCCAGGCATATACTCGCGGACACAACATGACGTCAAGTGCCATCTTCGCACAAAAGTAAGCTATAACGAATCACAGCCTTAGTCAGTCTCTTGTCTTGGCTTTAGACTCTGGTTTGTTATTTCCTGTTCATATTTTGTTGTTATATTCTGCCGTAAGTTTCGTGGTCTTATTGTTCGCTTGTGTTAAATTTATCGTTATATTATTGGTTTTTGTACACCACAAAACAGTTATATCTCTCTAGATTAGACAGCCTTACACTCAGACAGGCATGCAGACAGACAGACAGACTGACAGACAGACTGACAGACAGACAGACGCCCTGAACAACAGATACGCAGATTGACAAGCACTCAGGCAGACATACCGGCAAACAGGTAGACAGACAGGCACCCAGGAAAACAGATACGGAGACAGACACGCACTCAGACAGGCAGGCAGACCGTCAGGCAAAAAGATTGCTGACTGACAAATAAACATAAACATAACAGACAGGCAGATGGTCAAACAGACAGACAGGCTTGGAGGGCTGGTAGATAGATAGATAGATAGATAGATAGATAGATAGATAGATAGATAGATAGATAGATAGATAGATAGATAGATAGATAAACATACAGATAGATAGATAGATAGATAGATAGATAGATAGATAGATAGATAGATAGATAGATAGATAGATAGATAGATAGATAGATAGATAGATAGATAGATAGATAGATAGATAGATAGATAGATAGGACGAACGAACGAACGAACGAACTTTATTTTCAAAGGGTTAAGAATTGGGCACGCAGGCCCGTCTGACATTCTGCCCTTCCTCTCTCTCTCATCATATATACTGTATCCTTTCATCCTCACATTTACTTTAAGCATAATTAAGGCATTTATCATTATAAAAGTAATATTACATTTGCAATAATCATCATAATTAAAGTATGTTTTTAAAATATACAAAAAAAATTATAATAATAATGAATTTAAAAAATAAAATAAATAAAAATAAAAATAAACAACAACAACAAGACATAAAAATCGAATTCTGTGTACAGTAAATTAGTGATTTGAGACATATTCAGAAGTATGTTATAAGAACTCGGGAAATATTCAAACGGTGTGCAACTGAATGACTCAGGGACTTTTTTTAGGTTCATCAAGATGAGGTGGGGTAAACAGTTACTTTCCTCGCTTTCTTTGCGTACCAAACTCACGACCAGAATCAGACTAGGTAGATAGTTAGATAGACATATACGAAAGCAATTAATTTGCGAAGAGTTGAAAATCGGGCACAGTCCCGTCTTGCATTCTTCCTTCCTCTTGCTCATCTTTTATTACTGTTACTCAAACATTATCCAGCGTACTGAAAGTATTAATGTAAGGGCAGTGCAACATTACAAGAAGTATAACAGCATACATTAACAGTACCTGATCATAAAATTAAGAATATAAGTTATTAAGAATATAATATTAAGAATAAGTTATATTGTAATGAAAACTAGATCATCAGAGCCTCCATACAGTATATTAGATAAAAGTACAACACAATCAGTTAGGGTGGCATATAATCAGCGCTCATAAAGTATTTGAACAGTATACGATTGTATGAGTAAGGACTGTGCGTGTTTTTCAGGTCATTGGGAAGATTGTTCCAAAGATGAGCAGCTGAGTAAGCCAAACTAGTCTTAAAAAGGTCTAGCCTGGGCTTCGGTACCTGTAATTTGTTTAAGCACTGATTACGTCTTTCATTATATTTTTAAAATATACTTTGGAGCATTCTGTGACAGGATTTTGTGAATAAATATCCTTTTTTTAAAAAGGAAGCGCTTCCTGAGGGGTAATATTTGAAGATAATTATATAAATCTATACAATGTGATTGGTGTTTATCAGCAACAAGGCGCATTGCGCTTTTTTGAAGCAAGTGGAGCCTTTTTGTGTTGGAAACAGAACAACCATCCCAGATTGTGGAACAATAGTCTAGATGCGTTGTATATGAGATAAGTAGAACACTTTCCTTGCCTCCTCATACAGGAAATGTTTAATTTTGGCTAATTGGTAAACTTTTTGTGCGGTTTGCTTTGTGAGTGCATGTACATGTGAGTTCCAACTTAGGTGTTGGTCAACAGTGATACCTAGAGTTCTGTGTTCATTTACGTTTTCAGTTAGTGATGTTCCAATGAAGAGCTGAAGTGTTGTTTTCTGCAAGTTTTGTAGTTTTTATCTGGTTGATATTAACATACATTTTGTTTTTACTAATATTTTATTTGCATACAATTCTCGTTGCTCCACTTAAATAAGATTATGTGTATCGTTTTGTAAAGATTGTTCTAGTGTGGTGCAACCTTTTCACTTGTATAGACAGTACAGTCATCGCCAAACAGGTCAGATGATGAGTGTTTGAAGTATAGAGGAAGATCATTAATGTATACGGTAAAGAGAAGAGGGCCGAGAATAGAGCCCTGAGGAACACCTGTATTGACAACGGTTGGGTTCGACAAGGAATTATTGTAAGAGACTATTTGTTGTCTGTCTGACAGGAACGATTTAATTAACTTTACCAGCTTAATATTTACTTTCATTGTTTATAATTTTCTGATTGAAATAAAGTGATCTATCATATCAAATGCTTTTTTGAAGTCTACAAATATTGCTCCACATATATTATCGTTATTGATGTTTAGGTGCCAATTGTCTATCATCTTTGTTCAGGCTGTGTGGCATGAATGCTTTGGTCTAAACCCCGACTGACTGCCGATTAGCAGGTCATTATTGACTAGGTGTTGTAGTGTTGTTTTGTGGATGTGTTTTTACAGTCGTTTGGACAGCGACAATATAAGAGAGATGGGCCTATAGTTATTAAGATTACTACTATCAGATGAACCTGATTTGAGAAGTGGATATGCTTTAGCGCTTTTAAAAGCAGATGGAAAAGTAGCTCCTTGCGATACATTGATTTATATATGTATGTCAGTGAATCACTAATGGCAGGTGCGGCAAAGCGCAGTATTCGATTACTGATTCCATCAATTCCCGATGAGTTATTATCTTCAAGGCCAGTAATGTAGTTATAAACTTCGTTAACTGTTATAAAAGGGATGTCGGGTGGAATTGTGTTAGTACATTTGTTCTCGCAGAACGTTGATAATTTGCTTAAGTCACATGGGGGAGACGCAATGGTGGATTTTATATTGTTGATGTCTGCCTGAAAATGATTGCTGTAGTCTGTACAAGAAAATGGCGTATTGGGAGTATGTGGGTCTGGAAAATTTCGTTTGTTCACTAAAGTGTTGATTGCCTTCCATATCTCATTACTGTTTGTTTTACTCTGAACTAAATTTCTAAAGTAGTTTTTCTTTTCTCTGCTAATTAATTATTGTACTTTATTTTCTTACTGTCCGATATGTAGTGATATCCTTATTTTTATGCGCTCTATCTCTTTGCCTCTTAGCGTCAAGAACTTCATGTGTGATCCATGGAGATTTAATTTGCCTTTTCACGCGAATTTCTTTAGTAGGTGCATTCTTATTAAAAATACTATAAAATGTGCTTGTCCAATATGCGATGGCGTCATCAGGATCAGGAATTTGAAAAACGTTGGCGAGAAGCGCAGTTCACAAATCATTCAAAAATAATTCACGGTTGAAATTTTTAAGAACTTATATTTTGAAAAACTAAAGTGTTTATTTGTTGGTGATCTGTACCCATTTTTTGCCCAAGTGCAACATATGGGATAGTGGTCACTCATAGCAATAGTAGGGATGGAACATTCTATAATGTTTTCTAGACAGGTAACATAGATGTGATCGATCAGTGTAGATGACGTTTTTGTTACTCTGGTAGGTTTGTTGACTATTTGTTTTATGTTATACGATGCTATGCTGTTGGTCCATGTTTGGTTTGGCTTATGCATATCGATATTGAAATCACCAAGAAGAATAATTTAATTGACTGTAGTAATAACTTTATCCATCATGTTCGTGAAATCTTCAAACCATAATGTTCCTACACCGGGATTTCGAAAAAGATATCCGATTTCTATCGGTCTTTGCTTTTGTGGCTTTACTTCTAAAACCATATGCATTTCTATATCTATAGTCTCAAGATCGTTTCTGCGGCGATAACTGAGTAGAAATATAAAACTGTAGACCTGTCTCTAATTGTCTACTTGAATCTCGCCGAATCGTTTTTAAAACCTCTGACCGCAATGTCATCGTCGGTTTATTTTCTCATTCAGACGACTTTCGAAAAAAACCAAAAACCTGGAAATTTTGGTTAAGAATTTGTGTGAGTTTTGGAATTTTACCTAAAAGATGGTTTACGTTCAAGTGGCCAAGCGGTAAAGCAATTGTACTTAGTAATTGTTCATAATTATCTGACATTTTTTTTATGTGAAAGATGTTTTTACTCTCAAATAGAAAATAAATAACTAATTAAACATCACGAAGTTGCTATAGAAGTGAGATTAATAGTAATAGTACATAAATGCACACCTTAATACAACAAATTACAACCAATTCAGATAAATGTACTAGGTAAAAATTGTAAGAAAACTGTCACACAACAAGCACACCCATCCACACTGTGAAGGTAAACAACAAAGTTAAGCTGCACCAAGAGAATAGACGGGCAGACAAACAAATAGATACCGAGAATAAAATAAATAAAGCATTATCCGACAGTTACTGGTGTTACAGAGACGTCGACTTGTGAAGGGAACAGTCACTGATAATGTTGAGGAGAGGGTTTGTTGAAAATAAAAGCGGGATGGATTTGGCCGTAAAAGGACGATTCATTTGGTAGTAGGTGTTCGAGGGATGTTGAGGTACTGTTGTTGGATGAATGGGATATCCGGCCAGTAGGACCTCCAAGTGTTTTTTTTAAGGTGCGTAGTTCAAGAGGCTTTGCTGATGTAGAAAGTTATGAAAGGTTTGGGTGTGCGTGGGTGATATGGGAAAACCTGTGATGACAAACGATGATGGGTGATCTCTCTCATTGGTTGTCTGGTGCGACAGCAGACAGTGGTGATGATTTCTGTAGGTGGACCCTGAGTTGGTTGAATTGAATCTTTTACAGGATCTTTGAGGATGGAGTGTCTCAGGCCGTTGTTGTTGAGGTGGGTCGTCGTCGGTCGTAGAATGTTGCAGAAGGCCGATTTTATTGGATGTTTCCTGCACATCCTGTAGTTTCTAATAAGGGGGTCTGTTTTGATACTCCTGATTTGTGTGACATTGTTGTCTGGTTGGTGCTTGAAGTTGTGGGTATTGACGGAAAACTCAAGGTCGTAAATTGCATTAGAGGAGTAGCTGGTTACATTCGTGTCCGTTTTTGAAGGATACCTGGATGCTGATGTGCTGGCTGTGCCTATGAGGGTGTGTTTTCTGGAAATTTTGAAGTTTTATCACGCCAATTTACTGGGTTCCTTGATCGGATAAGGAAATGTTGCCGCTATAAAGATGCTTCCTAGGAGCTCCGGACTTGTGGCAAGGAACGAGGAGTGTTCTATAAATGTGTGGTGGCGTTCTGACGCAATGCTTTTTTCAATTTTGGGTGTTGTTCATCTCAACAGATTTCCTATAATGTGAACGAACTGGAGGTATAAAAGCTGAAAAATATACCTTTGCATTTGGGAACATGAACTGGAAAGTTACTTGTGATTTGATTTAGCACTGTTTGGGCAATTTCTTTAAGCTTTATCGAATCCCACAGACCAATCTGCACCCTGACCCCGGCTACATCAAGATCAGTTTCATATCTTTTAAGGAGAGTCAGTAGATCCTGCGCAGATGCCCAATTTTTGTAGCGAACAGTGACCTTGTCTATATCTGCTGTTACTAATTGACATTTTTGAAGGTCCTTCACATTTTTGGTCACCAAAGATGAAGTGTTCCTTTCTATTTTGAAAGACGTGTGTGTGTGTGTGGGCCGGCGGCAGTTCGTGCTGTTTCTTGTGTTTGAACTATGCTGGGGATTGTGTGTAAGTTTTCTTGCTTGTGATGTGAATTGGCTGTCGGCAGTGGGGGCTGCCGAGTAGAAATCTGGACAGGGATTCTGCTCACGTCTGCAGGGAATTCCAGAATGCACAGGTCATGGGTCTTCTTTATGGCTCGGTTCAGCTTGTGTCGTATGTTGTACTTCACTACCGTCGGAATTTCCTCTTGTGCTTGTGTTTGTGTGTTACACTGGTCTGTATTTATTCTTTCTGCTGTGTGCTTTCTTTCTGTTGTTCAGACTTGTTTCTCTCACAGCTATTTTTTGAGGGACATGTGGTCAGCATGGAGCTGCTCGTAAGCTTTTTTGAGACTGCTCAGCTCTGCTTTTAGTATCTCCATCTCAGACAATATTATTAAAAATTGATCTTGTGAGGAGTGAATAGGTAATGTCAGAGGGGATGTTGTTGGACTACTGTCAAAGGTGCTAGATAGGTGTTCTGTCTCTGTGATGTCACTTGTATCAGCTAACGCTGGTGGCTTTGGTTTTGTCTGGGACATCTTATTGCACTCTTTATTGGGATGTTTATGTTTGTTGTGATATCAGCGTAAACAGTGGAATGTGGTGATTGCTAAACTTCTTAGATTTAGAAGTTTTTTTGCAGGGAAATACTTTGAACTGGCACATTTTGATATGATTGGCCTCTCGACTGACTCCAGCAGTATTTGCTGATTTCCATAAATTGTTTAGGTCCGTACTAACCCAATCTTTAATAGCGCACTCTGCACACTGTATCATTACTTTATTTTGTTGTTGTTACAGAAAATGAAGGAACAACCTCTCCTGTCGGAAATAACATCTTCTTGATACATATGAAAAACCATTAGCGCCAGTCCTTGCTTCAACAGTTTGCACTAGATTCATAGTGTTGCCCTTAGACAGATAGGCTACGTAATGCTTCATATTCGATTAAGTGTAGAAAAACGCTTAAGAAATCGACACACTGGTTATTTGTTCTTATATAAGATAATTGTTACGCATGGCGTGTTATAGCGTGCTGGTTCTTCAAACTCGAGTTATTCTTTTTAACCGCTTTTAAGTAACATTCAAATGTGAAGTCTTT
>JAMPIV010015361.1:0-25182 GCA_024509875.1 Oreohelix idahoensis
GTTTAACATCTGCTGGAACATGATAGTTGGTTGTAGATATTTCAACTGGTACCACAAATTCCCTCAAAACGAAAAGGTAAACATCGGGCATTAACTTTTTTTTTCTCGAAGAAAAATGGCCTAATGATGTGATTGTTCTTGATGCCACATCACACATTAACCTATTTGGACTATCTCGTTGAAGCCCCTTGTCTCATGAGGGTGTTCTGATCCCCAAATCTTGGGGGACACTGGTCTACTCCAGCTTTCCCTGAGACATGAAAGATTTTTTTTAAAATTCGTTATTCAGTTTGAATTTACAAAGATGTTCATTTTACATATTTAAATCAAGAAGCTTCAATGAAAATGCAATGAGCAGCTGTTTAGAAAACCCTTTCACTCCCTCGCACTCACTTATTTACACACTCTTTCTTGCACCATGAAGCTGTACATTGCACATTTATTTGTGATGATACTATTGATTGAAAAGTGGGGGAAAAAAATGGATAAAGAATTTATACACCCTCGTTCTTGAAAACTTTAAAAAAAAAAACAAATAAAGCGATGTGAAAAAAAAAGAGCTCTTTTTCATAGTGATAATAATTATTTAAAAAAAAGGGGGATGTGGAAAAAAAAAATAACACCTGAATGGACCAAACAGTTTCAGTGAAAGGACAATGAAAACGCATTTTAAAATCCAGGCAAAAAAAAACCTGAATAGACACAAACTTTCCGCTAAGAAGTTTCAGTGAAGGTATGAAGACATTTTTTTTTTTTTTTTCATTCTTCCGTGTTTGTTTTGTAAAGCAACCCTTCCTTTCTTATGTCATATTTCATTTTATTTTCCCAGTCCTGCTCTTCTTGCTTTGCACTGGATGAACCCAAAACTTCGTTCTCTGTCCCCGGAGGCACCACTCAGAATAGATTTCGCGTCTGCGTGAAGCCATTTTATCTTATCCAAGCTCCGAATTCTGACATCGTAAATCGGGGAAATTGGACTCCTGAGATGTAGTAGAACTAAATTTAATGTCGATGTGTTGGCCTTCTAGGCACGTATACACTGCTTAGACAGCTCACACAACGCTGGCTTGGCTGTGTTCGCCCTTTTTTTTTTTTTACCCCCTCGTTGCGTATGCACATACGAAGTCAAAAATAGAATTTTTTTTTTTCAAAATCAATTTATTGAAATGTAAGATCAGTCTTGCCAATCTAAAATTTGTTTTGGATTTTATTTATTTATTTTGAGTACTTACGATGTAATTTTTTGGTTTGTGTTCCAATTATACAAATCCTGTGCATTTAGCAAAATGGGAATATAGGAGAAGTTACATTGCATAATACATATTAAATACTCAAACTTACACTTTCATTGGCGCACATACACGCAAATACGACTGTATATATTCGTTCACATACACATTTAATACTTGCACCCATGTGTTATTAGGCTTACTTATTCAGTTTCCTCAAGATGAATAGAGCAAAATTATTTTTGGCTCAATAATGATAAGACTGCCATCCACTGGTGTCAATCACCTTGTCGAGGTGTGGCGGCTTGCGTACCCTGATTACCCCAGAGCTATTGCCTGCGGGAGTTTTAACTCGCTTGGAGTGGTTCTTACCCACGCTGGGGACTAGGTTTGCGGCGGGTCAGGGGTCAGGGACTAAAGCAGACCCCCTGGTCCTCCAGGTTGGGGGTTTTGCATAGGGCTGACCCACCCTGTCTATGTAAAAAAAAAAGGATACAAACTTTGCTGCGGGACTGACTCAGAGTCTGAGGCTGGTGTATGGACTGTCAGTGGTGAAAGCCGAAAGGAAAGCCACTGACACAAAACGAGACTTCTGACCGCAAAACTTGAAACAAGAATAGGATGTTGGAATGTCAGGACAATGAACGTGACGGGTAATCTAAAACAGATCACAGACAGAAATGATGAAATACTATAGATTTACACTTTCTAGGGGATAAGCGAGAGCAGATGGACAGGGCAGGAAAAGTTAAAACAGCAACAGGAGAAACAGTACGTTACTCTGGATAAGGATGGAACAGCACAAAGAAGGTGTAGCCCATTATTCTACAGAAAGGAATAAGAAAGGTGAAATTACTGAAATGGAAACCCTATCAACAGACAACTGATATGATATGAAGATTGAGAGGAAAGATTCACCAACACTACATAATAACAATTGGACGCACCAACGAATGACAGCGATGATTAGGTCCCAATGAATGAATTCTATTCAACAACCTGACAGATAGAAATGGAAGACACACCTAAGAAATGATCTTATCGTAGTAATGGGAGACCTCAATGCGGAAAGGTTTGGAACACACAATACATATACATGAAAGAGTAATGGGGAAATGCGGCCAGCGGAACAGCAACGAAAAAGGTGATAAATTATAAGTTTCTGTAGCATTAACAAAATGGTTTTATTGGAGGAAACACTCTTCCCACACAAAGGAATTCACAAAATTGACATGAAAATCACCAAATGGTGGGACAGAAACAGATAGATCACATTATGATTAATGGTAGATGGAGACATGCATTACAGGATGTTGAGTGGTAAGTAGAGGTGGCAGATGTGGGAATAGTGGTGACCACCATTTAGTAGTAGCAAAACTGAAAAAGTGTAACTAAGAAAGGCTGGACCAAACTGCTGTAACTACACAGAAAAGGTTTGACATCAGCAAATTGAAGGACCCCCTTACCAGAAAAGCTTTTGCGGTCTGATATATAAGCAACATAGTCGATAATTTGCCATAAGTTTGCAAGGAAAAGACATTGACTGATGATATAGACCATAAAATTCAACACCATTTCAACAATATATATAAGGAAAGTCAAGTAAAATCATGCTTGGGATTCCAGGAAAGGGAAGAAGCAAGACTGGATAACACCAGAAACATTAAAACACCATGAAGATGAGAAGGAATGAAAAGAAAGAAAACAGAAGCGAAGTCTCCAGGTTAAAGATTACTATACAGTAAACAATACAGTCAGCTGAACAAGGAAGTTAAACGCAAACGCCGTGCCAACAAAGGAAATTTCCTAGAATGGAACTTGCAAGACAGGCAGACAGAGGACAGCACTGAGAAATGAACAAAGTACAGGTATACAAAATAACTAAAATTCATCAGGGCGGAGGGAAAACGAGGTGTCAAACATATTACACTAGTAAGAGATAAGCAAGGAATATCTTCATCACGACAGCAGTGGGGACAGAAACTAGATGGGCAGAGCATTTCAGAGAAACTCTGAACAAGGAACCACCAGAGACACAATTGAATGTTCCCGAGGCTGAAAATGATCTAGATGTTAATACAGACATTCCACGAAAAGAAGAAATCATCCCAGCAATCAAAGGGTTAAAGAATGGAAAAGCTCCTGGCCATGATAATGAACTTGAGAATGCAGGAGCTATTTAAGACAGACCCTGAGCTAGCAGCAGAACTATTTAAAAAACACTATTTGCACAATTCTGTAAAAAGGGACAGACACCTAACGGAGTGGAACAAAGGAATAATTGTCAAATTGACCAAGAAGGGAGATCTTGCTGATGTCAAACCTTTTCTGTGTAGTTACAGTTGGTCCAGCCTTTCTTAGTTACACTTTCAGTTTTGCTACTACTAAATGGTGATCACTTCCCACATCTGCATCTCTTCTTACCCTCACATGCTGTACTCCGTGTCTTCATCTACCATTAATCATGATGTGATCTATCTGGTTTCTGTCCCGACCATTTGGTGATTTCCATGTCAATTTGTGAATTTCCTTGTGTGGGAAGAGTGTTCCTCCAATAACCAGTTGTTAATGCTACAGAAACTTATTAATTTATCACCGTTTTCGTTTGCTGTTCCGCTTCCGCATTTCCCCATTACTCTTTCATTATATGTATTGTGTGTTCCAACTTTCGCATTGAGGTCTCCCATTACTATGATAAGATCATATCAAGGTGTGTCTTCCATTTCTTTCTGTAGTTGTTGATAGAATTCATCCTTGACCTCTTCATCACTGTCACCCTTCTCTCAGTTTCCAGCAAAATACTGGGCATAATAATTACACAGAGAATTTCAAAAGCAGTAGACCACAAACTGAGGAAAGAACAAGCGGGATTTAGAAAGAACAGAAGATGTGTAGATCATATATTTACCCTCAGGAACATTATAGAGCAGTGCTCAGAATGGCAAAGACAGCTGTACATTAATTTCGTTGATTTCGAAAAGGCTTTTGACAGTATACATAGGGACAGTTTATGGAAAAAAACTGATTGCTTATGGAATTCCAAGCTGCATGGTGTCAAATCATTAAAAAGCCTCTATGCCAAATTTTCGTGCAGAGTTGGGCAGGAGCTACCCAACTTTGAGTTTACTGTCAGGAGTACGACAGGGATGCCTTTCCTTCCATCAACCTATTCTATTTGTATCCTGCCATTGACGGTCAGGGTTTACATCCGTTTTCAAATGTTCAGTGGCTTCCTGTTCGGCTTTCACACTGACAGGAATACGAGCCACAGAATCCGAATGTCTACATCCCGCAGCAAAGGTTTGTTCATTTATTGCAAATGATTTCCAGTAACTAGCATTTTTTTTTTTACTAAGTCCAGGGGTGTCAGCCATGCTAAAACCCCATAGACCTCATAAGGATAGCAGGGTACCAGTTTTGCTTGACAAATCAGCCCAAGAAGGACCAGTGTGCAAGTTGCGTCACGTTGAGCAACCCTGATGCCATTGCAGTATGGAAATCGTAGAGTGAAGGCTGAAAGATCGACTGACGCCTGGCAACAATATCTACAAGGATGCATAGTAGCACCAAGACCTACGGAGCCAGCAAAGGACATATGTTAACAGAATGTGTGACAACTTATATCACAGCCTTGGTTTCTCGCCGGTGCATCATCTGGAGTTCGTGCCACTGTGCAGCAGATCCTCTTGTGTGATTTAAGGGAGGAGATCAGTGGCATGTGATGCTTTTCTGAGTTGTCCGGTGAATGGGCGGAGAGCTGGAGTCGTTAAAACCAAAACCAAGGAAAATGTGAAGGTAGTCCTCTTTTCACACAACATGCCTAAGACAAATTCACGCAAGTATGGCTAGTTCTGTAGTTCGGAATGCTTTTTATTTGTCGGATCGTTCTAACAGATTAGAGGTTATTGAAGCAAAATCGTTTGTTAAACTGGTTAGATATTCCTTTTTTTTCGCGAAAAAAGTCACATAGAACATAGATCTTAGTCCAAAACATGAGGATATTGTCCACTAAGCATCCGAGAAGACTTTTGTTTGTTTATTTTATTTTTTTTTTCTGGCGGAAAAATGGGGGGGGGGGCAGAATGCACTGCGATTGAGACCAAAATATATACTGGAAAACTGAAAAACATCATGTGCATTATTAAATACAAGGTCAAATGGAAATCAGTATAGAAAAAAAATATATACTGGTGTGGCAAAAAAACTACTCTTAAAAAAAACATGGAAGAAAAACCAAACACTACTGAAAAAAACTGAACAATAAAACATACCATGAAAAAACACCTGGAGAAAGACACACTGATAGTTTATAATATATATCCTTCATCATCTCGGCCGTACCGTCATGGGTCAGTAAGGGTGCCATGGTGGAAGCATCAGCAGACGGGTCCTCCTCGGCTCATTTGCAGTACAAAAACCGCGTCAAAGACCTCCCACGAACCCACTCAGAGACCAGTGGACAATGCTGACCTTGACACTTCAACGGCGTCCAGAAATGTGGTCAACATGACCTCCCGTGAATACAGGAGTAGTTTAATAAAAGGTCAAGCTTAAGTTCCTTTTTTTTTTCCATTGTAGACAACCAGTCATTATATTTCTCCTCTCCACGGAAATCTTTAGTAAATTATTATTATTATTTTTTTTTTGTTTTGTTAGTAGGGTTGTTTATTCGATTTCTCAAGATGAAATAGAGCAATATTTAATGTGGCCTCAAATATGTTAAAGAATAGGATTGTCCCGGTTTGTAAAATATTCCCAGGCCTATAACATGACTATGTTGTATTTATTTATTATTATTATTTTGATTAAGACGGATGATGCAAAAGTAAGAGTTTTTATGGGACAATTTTGCTCAAAGCAGCAGACCGTGTGGTCTTCGGTCGAAAAAAACAAAACAAAAAAAAACTTAAATGCTGACCCTGGTCGTTTAGCGCCAGTTTCTAAATCTATTGAGCGCAGTGACACGTTGAAGATTTATGACCAACGGTTTCCGACACCGTTTTTAATTATGGGGACACAGACAGTCACGAATGTCAGCATTGAAAGTCGTCTATAGCGGTTGTTGAAATAGCGGCAAGTGTGTATGTGAGTGTGTGTTTGAGATCGATTGCATTTTATTTTCCATTGGGAATATTTTACAAACCGGATATGCTTTAGGGAACATGATTACAAACTACCCCTTGTATCTTTCTCGAAATGCCGATGTTTCTACAAATATGTCAATGTACTGATCTTTTGTGTTAAGGAATCACTTTCAACAGGAAAGTCAATAAGTCTATTTCAATCCTGTAAGGAAAAATGGTAATGTTCCAAATAGACCTGAGTCCACTTCGCGCGCAAAATTCTGTAGTGCTTGAAGTTTCTGGTAGAAATGATAAGTCCACCGTATCCATGATTGCTGTGCATACAATTCTAAGTAGAAATAAAATTTGTAAGGACGGGAACTTTGAAGCAAAGTCACATAGAAGATTTCAGTATAATATCTCATGCTTAGTTCCCCATAACTACTGGTACAGGTTTCAATTAATGTGTTATGTCCCTTTATGAAACCAAATAACGTTATAGACAGTTACTGCTTGAAAATTGCGAACAACTGTCTGGACTTGAAAGTTCGTAGCACTTTCTTTCTGCACACCTGTTATAGAACAGACAGTTCAAATGCAGATGTAATTTGTGTCTATACACTGTTCTGAGAAGAAAGATATATTACATGCCTTGAGTGAAATTTTAACAGCATCATCGTGTGTCTGTGCGGGTGGCGTTCTTGCAGCAAAACTTGGAATAACGCCCTATTCCGATCCATCTGCAATCCCAAGTGCAAGATGAGATTAAACACATGATTAGACTCAATATTATAGAACCTTCCAATTCGCCATATAGCTTTCCTATGGTGTTAATTAGGGCGGAGTGTAGTGAAATCTGTGAGAACTAACGCTAAATTCCACAGCACGTTCAATTTGCATACCGAAGTAAGGGCCTAAACGATTTGCCGCGGTTTAACATTAATACCATGACGGGCGTTCGAAAGACCCCCTTTTTCTACCCCATCGGGACGGGCGATATATTCGACAAGACCCCCTTTTTCTCGACCCGCGTTCTGGACATATATCACACGCTGGTTTTAGCGACCCGCGTTCTGGACATATATTCACACGCTGGTTTTAGCAGACGATATATATACACACACGCAATGTGACGTGGCGCCGTAAGGTTAACGTCCGATAAGGTAGTTTAAAATAAAAGGAAAAATTAAGGTTAATGTCCGATAAGGAGTGTCACGGTTCGTGTTTACCAATTTAAAATTGAAGCATTGTAGGAAATAAAAAGATACTAGGAATTGGAAAGACATACAAGAATAAATATGTACTGACTGTGTAATAGATAACAGCAGAATTAATAAGTATGTATGAGTATTTAAAACTATTAAGAAATAAAGAAGTTGGACAGAAGACAGATAGACTTGAAAATCTTTCTCAGTTTCGCCCGTAGGTAGGTGGGGTAAACGTAGGTAGGTGGGGTAAACGGGGAAGGAGTCCTTAATTTGAATATTTGAGGTCAGTTTTATTTGAAAAGGAACGCTATTCATTAAACAGTCTCTGATTGGCTGTAGTGTACTAGACTAAACGGTTGTATAAAACCAATTAGTAGTTGGTATTCGGGGCCACTTGTTAACTAAAATTGACACACTAAAGTTGTTGTTATAGACAAGGCAAGAGTACTGTCTTGGTTGCTAATTCTGCATAGCAGCTATCTGGATTTGTTACCATATATCGCCCTATTCAACAACTTAGTGTGTAGATTTCTTTGATTGCGGTAATTATGAAAACCTTTATATTAACATTTATATTGTCATTTGTATCATGTATGCATTATTGAATTTGTATGAACCTAAAAGGGGACACATTTATCTGGAGGGAAGCTAACATCAAAACTCTGTGTTGTTTCACAGCGTTGTTAGGAAACAGTATTAACCTGGTGTAGAAAAGCCAGGCAGGCTCTCTGCCATATGGGGAGAAAAGAAAATATTTATGATGAAAAGAAAAAGTTGTGTTATGACATAAGACCAGGAAGATTACTGGCCGTCTTCTTCAGCAAGTCACCGTGATTGTACATGACTTGATAGTATTAATGTAAAATGTTTCCTTTATCAAGGAAATGTCAAACGGGGTTTGAAAGTTATTTATCCAGAAGGGGGTACCAACCAAATTGAGAACGTTAACTAATTGTTTAGTTACCATACTGATGTCTGATGATATTGCCATGTTAGAATAATGAAAGAGAGAGATTATTAGATGCTGAGTGGGACACATTTGTATTGTTCCAGAGTTTCATCTACGAGTGAAAGTGAGCCCAGGTGACCTAACACCTGTCCTTAAGTTCTGCAGTGAGGCCTAAATACTGAGTGTCTACACAGTGATTTACCTATAGAAGCAGAATCGTGTCTTGGCAGTGGAGGCTGGCGTTTTATACATACTTCAACCAGCCTGGTTCCAGAGACCTCAGATAAGACTTGTCTGGGAAATTGATATCACAAACACTCCACTCTCTCAGTTTTCACAAAAGTTAGGGTATCGGACAGTGAGGAACAAAAACGTTCAATAAACTTGTACCCTTTTCTAGGAGCAAGAAATACTTGTCATTTTACCAGCTTGAGACATATAAATAATTGTGGGATAACACCGACTCAATTACAGTTGTAAAATAATTGGTTGTAAATAATTTCATTATCATGTTGAGTTGATTATTCCTGTGTCAGAAGAATAACTAGATACAGGAAAATAAATTGAAAAATAATAAGTTACATTCAAAACTTTACCCAGTGACTTGTTTAATCATTGTTTATTAGTAATAGGTGTAGTTGTTGTCCTGTTCATACACTTCATTACATCGCATATACCCTAGACACTTGCTAGACAACATACACACACCAATACACTTCAGTAGGGGAAGATATATAATCGGGTGAGGTCGTGGTGGAAGCAGACAGGTACCCTGTAAACTTATTTGTATTTAATAAACCTCAGGGACTTGCATAGCTGACCTCACACCAGATACCATTAATATAATATTGAAACCAATAATAACAACTAATTCACCACATTAATTGGGGGCTCGTCCGGGATTTAAAGGTTCTTAGTACCCTACATTAAGTGAGTCACTAGTCCCAGTATTTGTAAAATATAATAGTAAAAATAATCTGAGAGTGGTTTGAGATATCATTGCCCTTTGTCTTGTGTTTAGAGTTGATTAATTAGTTAAGGTAGTGGATAGTATTTCATATTGTTAACTATAAAATGGCGGATATGGCTAAATACAGATCTGCTGCTGTGCAGACTGCAAAGGAAATGAATTTAGATGGGCAAGCTCTGATTCAGTATGTGACATCAGAGTGCGATAAGTATATGGAAAGGGAAGATAAGAGATTAGCTGAGGAGAAGAGAATTATGTTAGAGGATGCTAGGGAGCTTAAGAAATTAGAGGCTGATAGGGAGGCTGAGATCAAGAGGCTGCAGTTAGAGGAGAGGAAACTTGAGGCTGAGGCCAAGAAAGAAGAAAAGAGATTGGAGGCTGAGAGAGAAGATAAAAGACTCCAAAGGGAACATGAACTACGACTAAGGGAGTTGGAGTTACAAGGCCATGCTCCTGATAATGGAAGTAGCTCATCCATCTCCGACTCTGCTGCAGGCCAGGTTGCCTCAACCTCAGCCATGGGGTTCCAGTTGGACCCATTTGTAGAAAAAGATGATGATATTGAGTCATTTTTATCTAGATTTGAAAGGTTAGCTACTATGTATGGGCTAGAGAAAGAGAGGTGGAGTATGAAGGTATCTCAGGGGCTTAGGGGAACCTCTTATGAGGTCTTCGCCAAACTGAGCAAGGATGATCAAGATGACTACGACATTCTTAAGCAAGCTCTTCTAGTTAGATATGAGAAAAACAGTGAATTTTACAGAAAGAAATTTAGGGATGCCAAACTGTTGACTGGAGAGACTTACCACCAGTTCTCTGCACGCCTGGAGACATACCTGGAGAAATGGACTGTTCTGGGGAAAACCCAAGATTTAAAGGAAATAATTATGACTGAGCAGTTAAGAGAGTCCATGGCTCCAGACCTGAGAAAATTTCTCACGGAACAGGGTGCTGAGAGGCTGGGGGAGATCTTAAATGTGGCTGAGAGATATCAGGCAGCCCAGTCTGAGATAGCAAGTTTAAAGAAGAAGCCTATAGACCATAATAAAGCTCCACAAAACCAAAATCAACCTAAATTTGAGCACAGAGATAAATTTAACAAGGGTAAAGCCTATTATGATAAAGCCAAGTTTGACCAACGAGATAGAAACTCGCAATTGAATGATAAGAAACATTTTCCTCAGGGAAATAAATGGTGTAAGTGGTGCAAGAAAAATAATCATGACACCACAATGTGTACTCGAAAACCTCCTAACTTTGCTGCAATGAAAACGGGGAGAAAAGGACAAAAGGTTAAACCTAGTGGACAGCAGGAACCTTACCACCCCCCAGTTTGTGAGGATGTTGTATGTAATGGTGTCACCATTAGGTGCCTTTACGATACAGGTTTAGATTATGACTCAGTCGTGAGCTCTCACCTGGTGCGAGCAGATCAATACACCACAGAAAACAGTGGAGATCCAAGCCGCAACCAAGGACGTAGCAACCATGACACTTCCCATTGCTAGAATCTGTGTAAAAACTCGCTATGTGGAAGGAGTAATCAAGGCAGCCGTGATAAACGAACCCATCTATCCTCTGATATTGGGGTGTCGTTATGTATTCTTGGGGAATCCCAGGAAACCTGTGATCATGGCAACAGTGCAGACCAGGTCACAGTCACGAAAGGAGGAGGATGAACCCATAAATACTCATCCAGAGGAGATGAGGAAGGCACAGGCGGAAGATAGGTCACTCAACCCGTGCTTTAAGAAATTACCTAAGTGCCATACACCTCCTACGAAAGGAGACTACTATATGAAGAATAAACTGTTGTATAGGAAGGCCGGAACTGGATCCAATGGTCATGGCCAGCTGGTTCTTCCTACTTCATATAGGAATAAAGTGTTGGAACTAGGGCACGCGATTCCTTTCAGTGGTCATATGGGGATCAGTGCAACAGGACAGCGTATAGCTTGTCATTACTTCTGGCCAGGGATAACTGAAGATATAAAAAGATATGTGAAATCCTGTCCAGAGTGTCAAAGGGTAGCTCCAAAGCATTGGACTGCTCCTGCAACTCTAGGGGAGATGCCCATAGTGGGAACCCCTTTTGAGAGGGTTGCAGTGGATATTGTGGGACCTCTCACTCGAACCAAGAGGAGGAACAGTTATATTCTCACTCTGGTGGACACTTGTTCGATGTGGGGAGAGGCTGTAGCCCTGTCATCTATAGATTCAAAGCATGTGGCAGAGGCATTACTCACCATATTCACAAGGTTAGGTTTCCCGCACCAAATCTTGACTGATAACGGCTCTCAGTTCAAGGGGAAACTAACGGAAGAAGTTTTCAGGCTCTTCCAGGCCAAGCACTTTCATTGTAGCCCGTACCATCCCCAAGGGAACGGCCAGGTGGAGAGGTTCAATGGGACTCTCATTTCTATCCTGAGAAAGCTGGCACATGAGAAACCTGATACATGGGACCAATTTTTGCCCGCTGCGTTGTTTGCGTATCGGGAAGTTCCACATAATTCAACCGGGATGGCACCCGCAACCCTGTTATTTGGGAGGCCAATAAAAGGTCCATTAGAAGCCTTGTTAAGGACATGGACTGATGAGAAGGCAGAAGAAACTGTTACCTCATCTTATAACTATGTGAACGAACTGACCACTCGTCTTAAAACTGGATGGAAACTGGCAAATGACAATCTCAGACAAGCCAGGAAGAAACATGCTGCTTACTTTAACAAGAAAGCTAAGGATAGAGAGCTTAATGTGGGAGAGAAGGTGCTCCTTCTTCTACCCGGCAGCAGTAACAAGTTACAAATTGGATGGCAAGGGCCATACACTGTTCTAGAAAGGATATCTAGAACTAATTATAAAATCGACAAAAAAGGTAAGGAGAAAATTTATCACGTGAATCTCCTAAAGCAATACCTGGAAAGAGAGATCCAGGATGAGACACATCTCATGACCTTGTCGATAGCCACAGGAATGAAAAAGGAACCACTCGCCTCTCACGAGTATCCCTTAAAAACAGAGGAAACACAGGCACAGGTGAAGATCAGTAAGCACCTGACTAAAGCCCAGAGGGTGCAGGTTCAAAAGGTTCTGGTTGAACATACAGACGTGCTAACAGATAAGCCGGGGCATACCAATCTATTAGAGTATGACATGAAAGTAATAGACCCAACACCCATCTGTATGAGGGCCTATTCCATTCCTTTCGCTAAGGAGAAAGCTTTGAAGGAGGAAATTGAGTATCTGTTAAAGGAAGGAATCATTTCTCACAGTGAATCTCCTTACAGTTCCAGTGTGGTTTTACTAAGGAAACCTTCTGGAGAACACCGTCTGTGTATAGATTTCAGAAAACTGAATGCTGTCACAGAAAATCAGGTGGATCCATTGCCGGATACCAATCAGCTGTTTGCCAGGCTGAATAAGGCAAAATATTTTTCTAAGGTGGATCTGAGCAAAGGCTATTACCAAATTCCAGTGAAGCCTGAGGTTCGACCTTATCTGGCATTTAGCACCTCGGAAGGCCATTATGAATTCAACATGTTACCATTTGGCTTGAAAAACGCCCCGAGTGTGTTTTCCAGAATGATGCGCAAGTTATTGGATCCCCTGAATAACCCATGTATAACCAATTTTATGGACGACATTCTTATTGCTACTGAGACATTCGAAGAACACATAAACTCTCTGAATATGCTATTTGATAGGCTCAGGGAAGCAAATTTGACGGCTAGACCAACCAAATGTAGTGTGGGGTGTAAAGAACTCGAATTCTTGGGACATACAGTGTATCAGGGAAACATGACCCCTGACCCCAAGAACCTGGAGAAATTACAAAAAGCACCGAGGCCACAAACCAAAAAAGATGTGAGGTCTTTTGTATCTTTATGTGGATTTTATCAAAAATACATAAAGAACTTTAACTCTATTTGTGCACCGCTGACAGACTTAACTAGAAAAGGTCAACCTGAAAAAATCATTTGGTCAGCGCAGTGTGAATTGGCATACCAAGAGTTAAAAGATAAACTCACTAGCAAGCCGATATTGAAATTGCCTGATCTAAGTCAGGAATTTGTGGTGAGAACGGATGCGAGTAACATAGGATTAGGGGCCACTTTTTTACAGAGGTCCACCTCACAGGATGGAGAACTGAACCCAGTTGCTTACGCTAGCCGCAAGTTAAACAAAGCGGAAAAAAATTACTCAACAAGTGAAAAAGAGTGTTTAGCATTGATCTGGGCCATAAAAAAGTTCCAAATTTATCTTTATGGTAGGTCATTTGTGGTGCAAACAGATCACCAGCCTTTAGTGTTCTTATCTCAGGCCAAGCATGAAAATGCACGTTTATTAAGGTGGTCTTTATTGATCCAACCTTATACATTTTCCATCGAATATATACCCGGTTCGGAAAACGTGGGAGCGGATTTCCTGAGTAGACATCCTTGTGAGGCAATCAGGAAAAACCTAGGGAATAGTACTTTGTTTACGCTAATTGTCTCACAGATAATAACTTGCAGTGAATGCATGTTTTAGGAAAGGAGGTGTGTAGTGAAATCTGTGAGAACTAACGCTAAATTCCACAGCACGTTCAATTTGCATACCGAAGTAAGGGCCTAAACGATTTGCCGCGGTTTAACATTAATACCATGACGGGCGTTCGAAAGACCCCCTTTTTCTCGACCCGCGTTCTGGACATATATTCACACGCTGGTTTTAGCAGACGATATATATACACACACGCAATGTGACGTGGCGCCGTAAGGTTAACGTCCGATAAGGTAGTTTAAAATAAAAGGAAAAATTAAGGTTAATGTCCGATAAGGAGTGTCACGGTTCGTGTTTACCAATTTAAAATTGAAGCATTGTAGGAAATAAAAAGATACTAGGAATTGGAAAGACATACAAGAATAAATATGTACTGACTGTGTAATAGATAACAGCAGAATTAATAAGTATGTATGAGTATTTAAAACTATTAAGAAATAAAGAAGTTGGACAGAAGACAGATAGACTTGAAAATCTTTCTCAGTTTCGCAGGTGGGGTAAACGTAGGTAGGTGGGGTAAACGGGGAAGGAGTCCTTAATTTGAATATTTGAGGTCAGTTTTATTTGAAAAGGAACGCTATTCATTAAACAGTCTCTGATTGGCTGTAGTGTACTAGACTAAACGGTTGTATAAAACCAATTAGTAGTTGGTATTCGGGGCCACTTGTTAACTAAAATTGATACACTAAAGTTGTTGTTATAGACAAGGCAAGAGTACTGTCTTGGTTGCTAATTCTGCATAGCAGCTATCTGGATTTGTTACCATATATCGCCCTATTCAACAACTTAGTGTGTAGATTTCTTTGATTGCGGTAATTATGAAAACCTTTATATTAACATTTATATTGTCATTTGTATCATGTATGCATTATTGAATTTGTATGAACCTAAAAGGGGACACATTTATCTGGAGGGAAGCTAACATCAAAACTCTGTGTTGTTTCACAGCGTTGTTAGGAAACAGTATTAACCTGGTGTAGAAAAGCCAGGCAGGCTCTCTGCCATATGGGGAGAAAAGAAAATATTTATGATGAAAAGAAAAAGTTGTGTTATGACATAAGACCAGGAAGATTACTGGCCGTCCATTTGTATTGTTCCAGAGTTTCATCTACGAGTGAAAGTGAGCCCAGGTGACCTAACACCTGTCCTTAAGTTCTGCAGTGAGGCCTAAATACTGAGTGTCTACACAGTGATTTACCTATAGAAGCAGAATCGTGTCTTGGCAGTGGAGGCTGGCGTTTTATACATACTTCAACCAGCCTGGTTCCAGAGACCTCAGATAAGACTTGTCTGGGAAATTGATATCACAAACACTCCACTCTCTCAGTTTTCACAAAAGTTAGGGTATCGGACAGTGAGGAACAAAAACGTTCAATAAACTTGTACCCTTTTCTAGGAGCAAGAAATACTTGTCATTTTACCAGCTTGAGACATATAAATAATTGTGGGATAACACCGACTCAATGACAGTTGTAAAATAATTGGTTGTAAATAATTTCATTATCATGTTGAGTTGATTATTCCTGTGTCAGAAGAATAACTAGATACAGGAAAATAAATTGAAAAATAATAAGTTACATTCAAAACTTTACCCAGTGACTTGTTTAATCATTGTTTATTAGTAATAGGTGTAGTTGTTGTCCTGTTCATACACTTCATTACATCGCATATACCCTAGACACTTGCTAGACAACATACACACACCAATACACTTCAGTAGGGGAAGATATATAATCGGGTGAGGTCGTGGTGGAAGCAGACAGGTACCCTGTAAACTTATTTGTATTTAATAAACCTCAGGGACTTGCATAGCTGACCTCACACCAGATACCATTAATATAATATGGAAACCAATAATAACAACTAATTCACCACACGACACCACTCGGCCCCAGACAGCCCAAACAACACTACAACACCAACAGCTACCACTGAAGCACCAGAAAATACAAAACCACAAGTGAAACCACCACCAACATATTCATCAATAATGAGACAAAGCCCAACTTTCCAAACTGAAGAAAACATTTTAAGCACCGCAACAGCTCCAGCCATCCAGACATCCACACTAACACATGAGGAAATAAACAATAGGGCATCAGAAGAAGATAGCTCACTTCAGATACACCCCAGACTGATTATTGACTGGAAAGAAAATGACAACATCTGGGAAAACAAGCAATACAGACATTAGGACCATTTCTTAGGGTACGTTATCAAACTATTTAATAAGACTTTCATTCATTTTATTCATTATTATACGTTAAAAATGGCAGATGAAATTTTCATAATTAGTGTAAATGTTAGAGGACTCCGCTCAAAACTAAATCACATCATAACACTTATTCATAAACACAAGCCAGACTTTATACTTTTGTAGGAAACAAACATACACACAGACAAACATGCATTACAAATCACAACCCAGTTAGGGCTACGACATTCCTGTTTTAGTTTAACCATACACAACACAGGTTCGGGAACAGCAATACTACAAACATCAGACAGGTGGGATATACTTAGGACAAACAGAGACAGCGAGGGCAAAATAACCATCGCTCAGGTAGGAAACAACACACACACATACACGATAGTGAATATACACGCTCCAGCAAACTACAACCACCAACCACAATTTTACGAAAACTTAGACAACTTACTCACTCAGTCATACAGAGGACATAATATTATTTTAGGAGGCGACTTTAACTGCGTTTTGACAGATACGGACGTAGTTGGTGGAGTAGTTAGAACACAGGTACGGAGAGCAAACAGAGAAGACGCATACCAACTTGACATAATACAAACCATAATGGATACGCACAGCTTATTAGATGTCTGCAGACACACACACACCCATGGTATCGAAACAACGAATGCACACACCGCACACAACCGAGCTGCACGATTAGACAGAATCTATGTGCCGTCAACACACCACATAATTCAAGCAAAACACTTGCCAGAAGCTCTCAAGTTCACAGATCACAAAGCAGTACTCGCAGCCATTAACACTACACAAGCAAGTACGCATTCCAAACGTTCCCCACACTGGAAATTCAACAACACTTTGCTCCAAAACAAAACATACGTAGAGCACATGACCAAACTAATTCTTACATACTGTCGTAGATTTTTGATAGGGGAATTAAGACTTGGGTTGGTTCCTTCTGAATAGATTAGAATGAGTGATAGTCCCACTGAGAGATGATAATAGAAAATAGATTTCCACGAGTGAGGTGGTAGAATGTGATAGAGGCTGTCTCTGAGATCGAGAATTCTTCTCTCTCTCTCTCTCTCTCTCTCTCTCTCTCTGCCTATCTTCTACGACAGCTTTAGAGGAGTCAGACAGTCTAAACACACACACACACACACACACATATATATATATATATATATATATATATATATATATATATATATATATATATATATATATATATATATATATATATATATATATATATATATATATATATATATATATATATATATATATATATATATATATATATATATATATATATATATATATATATATATATATATATATATATATATATATATATATATATATATATATATATATATATATATATATCCACTCACGTGCACGCACATACAAGTGACTACAGTTAGACACACAGACGTGGGAAAACTATAACAATGCTTATATAGATATTCTAGAACAAGCTGACCAACATGCTGATTTCAATTTAAGGACAGTTTAATTATCAATATAAACTTCCACCACAACACATAAAATTACATCAAGCATATATAAAATAGTCAAAAAATCAATGAATTGCTACAAGAAAAGGTAGACCCACAATTTTGATCTTCCCTCGATGTTTAGCCCACAGTCTCGTTAGGAGAAAGATGATAGCCCAAAGAGTCACAGATAGATATGATTTGGGTCTAATATTTTCCCCTTTTGAAGGTATGGACTGACTTTGACAGCAGTACCTATTATAAGGAAAAATATAGTTTAGCAACAAAACTTGCATAAGGAAAGTTACAAAGTGGGTGAATCAAACAAAGAACATCCTTCAGTCTACTTTCACTCGGTTCTTTCATCAGGGCCCTGACTCACACAATCTTACCTACAATCGTGCTGTTGTTCGCCGTCTGGCGCAAACTTTAGGACACTTCTCTACAGTGAATCTGTTTTCTTTGGATAAAGAGAATCCCAGCTCTGCAGATACAGGTTTCTTCCACTGCTCCGGGGAGCATTCACTTCACCAGTTTATTTTAAGATTACTGTTAAGGTCACTTGAATCAGTTTGGGTAAGAAAGTTTAAACAGGCACACAGTGTCAGAAACACGAGGTTTCCCTTAATTAGGAAGATGACCGGTGGACAACTTCTCTCAACAGATAGTCTTGGTTCACCACACACTTTGTCAACAATGTCGGAAATGTTAATGTTTTTTCTGTAATTATTCTCGCCACAAGGCAGCCTGTACTTTAGAGTTTGTGCAGAAATATGAACTGGCTCAAAGGCCCAGTATAAGCATTTATTCTTTAAATAAAACCCGTTAGTGATTTGGTATTCTGTCTATCTCTGAAGGCACACGCCCTGTCAGACAGGTGTTACTTGAAAACCCACGTGGTTAAAGATATAAAATGTTTATGTTTCTCACAGGTATGTCTCTGTACAAAACGCCGGCAAAGTTTGGGTTACCCCAGTATTCACTGAATAAAGAAAAAACACATATGAAATATTTTACATATTATGTACTCAATATAACTTACATTTTGAACTGCAAGCGTAGCTTTTGACTTGACGTTTAAACTTTCCCGTGAAATAAGTTATATACATAAAATCATCATGAATTAGGAATGCATACGTATTCCGTCAACACTCATGAGGCATCTAGCATTTATAAGTTAGTTTAGAAAAATTATTCTCGTCTGATTATTTAACAGTTAAATTAAATTCATTAATAGCCGACTGAAGTTAAGCTAGAAATTATAATTTTTTCTGTTTTCCACTGTAACTCATCAGCTAGAGAATATAACAGACTTATAAATTAATCACTCTGCATAAAAGAACTCGGGAAATCAAATAGGCGATTTAACACTTAATCACTCGCAAAATACTAGATATAATATATAATATTTACCTCAACACAGAACTACGGTATCACAACGAAACTAAGAGATTTCACTTATAATTTTAAGTATCTAGACCGAAGTGACTACGTCTACTGCAAATGGAGAATGAATGAAATCAAGTTTCAAACTCTGGTTAATATCTTAAACCAGACAAAGGGTCCCAACTTATTTCGCAAAACAAAATAATCTCCCCTTTCCGTCTTAAACACCTTACATTTAACACTTCCCATTACTAGACGTTTGCCATAACTGACACTTTTCGTCTTCACACCTCAAGCTGACCAGGGCCAACAGTGAGTGCAGTGTCAGTTGGATTTCCAGACAAATGTCTCAAACTGCGCCTTGGAGATGTCGGTTATCGCGCCTCACCTGAGCGCTCAGCCGATGCAACTCGTTGTGGCAGGTGAAAATGCAGACGATATGTCGCCTATAAGTCTGGCGAAAGCGAATATTCACAGTTTACGTCTACAACGCAATAACCTCCCGAGCCTGGCATCTACGTAATAACATCACTAGTGCGTTTCTAAATGCTGGCGAACGTTAGAATGGGAAAAATAGTAATGTTTATAGTCGCCAACGTATCATTACAAACACAAAGTTCCCCCATAAGCGCATACATGCATACAGTAGATGTGAACCAACCAAGAATGAGAAGTCAGTGATCGACTATGCCATTGTTCGGAGAAGCTCATTCAGATATGTCCGAGATGCAAGAGTCTGGAGGGGGCCAGAGATTGGAAGTGATCACTACCTGCTAACAATCAAACGAACAACTGAAAGAGTTGCTCAGCCTAGGAACTGCCCAACATCACGCAAGAAACCAAGTAAACGAGCAGGAGAAATGAGCATTAGGACCTACAAGCTGAGAGAGCCAGAAATTAAGACCAGATATCAGGGGCTTATTGCTACAGCAGTGAGCAACACAGAAGAACGACCTGATGACTTGGAAACCCTCTGGAATAAATTCAAGGATATCATAAAGACAGCTGCTGCAGAAGCATGCGGTGAAGTCCGACTTGGGAACCAGAGAAAGAGGACACCTTGGTGGACAGAGGAAGTCAAAGAGAAAATAAGAGAGAAGAAAATGGCATGGAAACAATACTTAGGAGCTAAAAACACAACAAGACAAATGGGAAAATATAGAGAATATGTGACACTCAGAACAGAAGCAAAGAACAAAGTGCTAGCAGCAAAACAGAAGTCCTGGGAAGAATTTGGAGAAAAGCTAGAAAAAGATGCACAAGAAAACCAGAAATTGTTCTATAAGACCCTAAAGAACATGAGGAAGAAAAACAATGCCCTCTCAAATTTATAAAGGACAAGCAAGGCAAATTGCTTACTGCCCCGAAGGAAGTAATGGAAAGATGGAAAGAATATTTCTCAGAACTCCTGGATGGTGAGCATGATGAAGCATCAGAAATGATAACCACTGACGCAGAAGAGGAAACCAATGATGGTGAAGATGACATAAAGATGGAAGAACTGAGGGCAGCACTAGAGAAAATCAAGATGGGCAAAGCAGCAGGGCATGATGGTATAACACCAGAAATGGTTAAGTACATGGGAGCATCAGGCGACCTATTACTCTTAAAGGTCCTACAGGCAGCATGGTGCAACAAGACCATACCAAAGGATTGGGAGATTGCCATCATAACACCAATTTTCAAAAAGGGTGACAATCGACAATGTGGAAACCATAGAGGAATATCCCTTCTCAGTGTCCCTGGTAAAATCTACTCTAGAATCCTAGAGCAGAGACTCCGACGCCTAGCTGAGCCACAATTGGATGAGGTCCAGTGCGGATTCCGAGCAAACCGAAGTACTCAAGACCTAATCTTCACACTCAGACAGCTGAGTGAAAAGGCCCTTGAGTATAAGAGTGAGATCCATCTTTGTTTCATAGATCTGGAAAAGGCGTTTGACAGGGTCCCCTGGAGCAAACGTTGGGACTGTTTGGCAAGGAAGAATATTCCAGCACCTCTGATTCATGCTATACAGAGCTTCTACAAGTCTTGCAGAAATTATGTGAGGACAGCAAACCATAAGTCAGAAGAGTTCAGGACCACCACTGGTGTAAGACAAGGTGATATCCTATCACCTTACCTCTTCATACTCCTTATGGACGATGTCATCAAGGCATGTAAGGAGAGAACAAGAAAGTATTCAGTGGGGTACTGGAAGATGAGACAGGTCTATATTTCGGAGCTGGCATTTGCTGATGATGTTGCCCTGATTGCTAAATCAGAGGCACATCTCCAATCCAACCTGCAAGTCTGGAAGGATGAGCTGGAGAAGAGAGGGATGGTCATAAGCAGCTCTAAAACAAAATCCATGGTGATATCACGAGAAGAAAGAAAACATCAGATTAAGTTGGGAGAACAGGTCCTGGAGCAGGTCGACCACTTTAAATATCTCGGAGCTATTATAGACCGAAAGGGAGGCATCAAAGAAGAGTTGGCCACTCGAAAAGCAGCGGCTGGGAGACTTTTTCAGGCCATAAATCGTGGATTCCTCAGCAAGAAAGAGGTTGGTAAGAAAACGAAGATGGCTGTATACCGCTCCACCTATGTCCGAGTCTTGACATATGGATGCGAGTCGTGGGCAATGACTACAACCCACAAAAGCCAGATCCAAACCTCAGAAATGAGGTATCTGAGGAAAGTGGTTGAAGTAACAAGAAGAGACATGGTCCGCAACCAGACGATCCGTCAAGGTCTAAAATCCCATCCGCTGCAGACCCAAATAGAACAGTCCCAACTAAGATGGTTTGGCCATGTCTGCAGAATGGGAGAAGATCGGCTACCACGACAAGCATGGGAAACAAAGAGCCAGGGATCCAGACCTCCAGGACGACCCAGAGTCCGCTGGGAGGACAACATTAGACAATCTTTGAAGGACCGAGGACTAGAATGGAACCAGGCCAGGAAGAAGACAGCTGATAGAATGGTCTGGCGCTCTCTCTTCCAAACCTCTACACCTCACGGTAGAAGGGGAACGACTAAGTAAGTAAGTCGCCAACGTACGAATGCGAAACAATACAAAAAGGATAAAAGAGTGATCATAAGGTAGAGGACACGGGTAGAGAAAGAAAGGAAAATAGAAAATTTAATGATCATAAACTCTCTATGACAGAACGTCCCCCCTTTAAGATATGGAAGCACTCCATGTCTACGTTATGGAAATAAATTTCCTATATCTTAGCTTCAGCGTGCCTGTCCTCTTCCCTCTCATCTCCCCCCTCCATCTCTGTCCAATTCCTACTCAAGTCTACTCCCAAAATTTCCTTTTCTCTGGAATGTCTCCCATGCGCGCTTGAAAGAGCGTCGCCGCTTCTGACATTTTTGAAAGATTTCGTGGGTGTGCCGTGGAATTTCCTTGCCACTATCGTCATCTTCGTCAGTTTTGGCGATCGTCAGGAGATGGTCAGAGGTTGGCACTGGTCTTTCCAAGTATCTCTTTAAGAGATTTAAATGGAAAACCTTCTCCTTTCCTTGAATAGAGATCTGGTAGTTAGCCTTAGAAATCTTTTTCAGGATGATACACGGCCCTTGCCATCCGATCTTCAGTTGGTTGTTTCCGGTAGGGAGTAACACCAAAACTTTCTCTCCTGCTTCCAGTTCTCTCTCTTTCGCGACTTCCTGTATCGGTTAGCGTGCTTTGTGCGTGCTCGCTTAAAGTTAGTCGTTGCTAGGTCCCATCCTAGCTTCAACCTTCCTTACGACTGTCTCATCAGCCTTCTGGTCTATCAGCGACCAAAGTAAGGCCTCAAGCAGGCCCTTAATGGGTCTGCCGAATAAAAGCGTAGCTGGCAGAAATCCTGTGGAAGTATGAGGAGATTCTCTGTAGCCAAATAAAGCTGCCGGAATGCAACAATCCCAATCTTCAGGTTTCACTTGTGCCAGTTTACTTAACATCATGTTGAGGTTTCCGTTAACATGTTCTACTAGCCCATTTCTGGCCAGAGTGTAAGGCTTAGTGTAGATGTGCTGGTCCCTCAAGATCTTAACGATCTCATCCATCAACAGGTTTCGGTATGGAGATCCGTTATCCGTCAACACTTGCCGAGGGAATCCCAACCAAGTGAAAATCTGCACGAGGGCTTCTGCGACATGCTTGGCATCTGCGCATGTTAGCGGGATAGCTTCTGCCCATAAAGTGCATGTGTCGACTAAGGTCAGGATGAACCTGTTCCTTCTTTTAGTCCTTTCAAAGGGTCCTAAAATGTCGATCACAACCCGTTCGAATGGTGTTCCCACTATTGGCATTTCACCCAAAGAGACTGGGGGTGTCCGTTGCTTGGGTGGTACACGTTGGCACTGGGCACAGGATTTGACATATCTGATAATATCAGTATTTACTCCTGGCCACCAATAATGAGTGGTTATCCGTTGGTTTGTGGCGTTCTGTCCCATATGTCCGCTAAAGGGAAGAGAGTGGCCCATTTTTAGGATTTGGCTTCTGTACTGTTTCGGTACTAGGAACTGATTGTAACCTTGGTCAGGCTTGCCCGTTCTGCGATAAAGTACGCCGTCCTTAGAAAAAATGTTTTTGTGCTGTCTGGGTTCCTTAGCCATGGGCAGTTTCCTAAAGCAGGGTGCCAAAGTAGGGTCCTTTTGTTGCGCTTCTTTAAGTTCCATAGGTAACAAATTAGGCGCAGGCTCCCATTCCTTCTTGGTTTGCCCTCTTGTAGTTACTGCTGCCACAATCGGCTCTTCCGGTTTCCCAATGAACACGTATCTACCGCCAAGTATGACTGGGTAGATGGGATCATCCATAACAGCTGCTTTGATCGCGCCTCTGACAAAGTCAGAGTGAATCTCCACCAATGCGATGGGAAGCGCTGTAGGTGCATCACTCTTAGAAACTCCACAAAGTTCGACGGTCTCTCCTGTCTCTTGACCGGGTTTAACCAGGTTTCTGGCAACAATGCAATCATAAGAAAGCCCCGTGTCAAATAAACAAGAAGTTTGAGAACCGTTCAAAATAACAGTACCTCGCATTGAGGGTCTATCCCCAACAGGTTGGGAATCACTGTCAATAATTCCGCATTGCGAGACTGTTAGTAAGCATCCGATGGGTTTAGGTTCGGTGTGCTCACTCTGATCATTAGTCCCGTGCTCAGGAGTTCTCCCTTTGCCACCTTGTCCTTTCTGGCTGCGCTGCCATGAAGGGCGGTCGGGTTGATCAGACTGTTTACTGTGGTTGGGGTACTTGTTTTTGTAGAACTTGGATTTTTCAGGAGCGGGGTTTTGAGGTCCAGTTTCTCTGTGGTTATTCTGATTAGCAGTATGAGAAGCATGAGAAGATTGGTCTAGATTATTTTTCCGAAAATGCTCTTCTGTCGGTTTACGTTTTGTGGCCGGTAGTTCAGCCAGCGTATTTTGATATCGCTCAAAATTTTCCAAAATGTCTTCAAGCTTTTCTGCACCTTGCTCATCTAGAAATCTACGGGTATCTGCAGACAGAGTGTTCTTTATTTGTTCTGTTAAAACAAATTCCTCCAGACCTTCATAGGTAGAGGGGAGCTGTGAAAGCTCAAGGCACTTTGTCAAGTATCCCTTCAACCGAGACGAGAACTGCTGAAAAGTGTCAGAGCTCTCCTTCCTGCTGTTGCGAAACAGTTGCAAAAATTTGCGAGCATTCATTTCAAAACGCTCAAGCAAAACTTTCTTCAACATGTCGTAATTGTCTTGTTGGCTGCTTTCCAGTTTGGCGTAAACATCATACGCACTACTTTTCAAAGACTGAGAAAGCTTCATATTCCAACGCGACCTCTCTAACCCGTACAGAGTTAATTTTCTCAAATTTTTCTAGCTTTCGCTTCCTCGCCTTCTAAATCTTCTTCTCTTGCCTCGTTCCTGAGCATATGTCTAAGCTTTGCCCACTCTGCCATAGTAAATAGGCGACTGAGACTTAGTTCAAGAAAGTGATAAGAAAAGGATACTCTGGTTCCTACCACTTGCGAGAAAATACCAAACAAAAGATGATATACTTATAACCTGGGATACCTCGTCCAAAAATATAGTGTCCTAACCTATCCGCGAATTTTAATCGGCAATTAAAGCACCTAAATGCAGACGACACGCCAAATAAAATGGTAGTTAA